>WIPJ01005066.1:4583-25327 GCA_018155075.1 Cassiopea andromeda
GCTTTAATAGAAATTAGTGGAGAGTTTGCCCTTGTTTTTGCTAGTTCATTTGATGGATGGGATATTTTTGTGCGTTTCCTTTTCAGTAGAAATCTCAGCTTCCTTTTCCGTGGGGTATCAACAGACAATTGGGGAGGAGTTTGACATTGGGAAGTTGTGGTGTTAGATGCATCAACAGGTAGACTTTCCAAAGCTGGAAAAAGAAAGAAATAGTTATTAAATAGCAATCCATTTTAAAGTGAGAAATTATCATATGTATTGCAGAAATGAACATGATACTGCATAGGTAGTTTAATTGCTTTTCCTCATGTAAAAGTACTCACACATGTCAGTGGACTGATGAAATTTCTGAGCAACTACAGGAACTGCCAAGAAGTGGACTGGCATTACTATACTCACTCATATCTGCAGACTGATGAGAAGTGTCAACAATTTGAAGAGACCCTTGTTCATTATCTATCAATTTGAAAGGAATAGTAATGAAGGTGAAAAATGAGACAAAGAGTTCCATATGCAAATAAAATATGTCCATAAAATAAGAAGCAGCCATCCTTTATTAGAAATATAATATGCTAATTGTGGTAGTACCTCTTTTTCCATATGTATGGTCTGTATTGGCCTTATTGAACTCAAGCCTTTTCCTTTTTGGCAGGTCTATAATAAGTATCTTGCAAAAGTAATTCACAAACTAGAAATTTTTGAGTGATTGCATGATCATTCTAATTCTAGTAAATGAAAATTTAATCTTTTTTCATAAAGAGTCTCTTTTGTTAAGATAGCATGATGATTAAAAACGAAACTATACAAAAGGAACAAGGTGGTGGGGGTTCAGCATTGATGGAAACTACTGCTATAGATTGTCCAAATATAGCTTTCCAAGTGAAGTAAGTATGTTATGTCAACATACCTGAATTCCTTGGTTTTGGTGCAGGTCTTTTACTACCAATAGTAGGAGGAGGATTAGGAATTTCAAAAAGCGTTGGAATAGCACCTTTTGACAACCGGCCCCTGATGTTTTTGACTTTGGGCAAATATTGTGGCTCAAAGTGTTCCGCACACATGAAACAATTGTTGGATAAGTATGCAGAAGACTTGTCTAATAGATCTTCTCTTCTGCAATTCTGTACCCATTGCTTGCACCTAAACAAACAAATGGGAAAATGTGTATGCAGGATGTCATTATAGCCAAGAAATAACGCACTATTGGCATGAGAGAAGCTATGGGGGAAATCACGAAAGTAACATATGCCTACTCACCGGCTCGTCTCCAACGGAAATCGGTAAAATTGAATATCAGAACACAATTTCCTGTTGTTTGTACAAGTAATAGCAGCGCAATAAGCACTAATTCGGCCGCGTTTTCCCATCCGTTCATCGAATTTGTGTCATCTCTATACTGAACCCAATGAACTAGCATGATTTGTTACACCACAGGCCTCGTTTCGATGAACCCCATACTGACGAATGCGCGAAAAAATCCGTGCCCTCTGAAAAGAGCAGAATGTCCCTTCTGCCTATTCACTATTCTGTGCTAACACTGAAAAAAAAGGACTGGACAGAGTTTTCATGGCGAAAAAATGTTTATGATGCTGATGCTAAATTGAGCGTAGAACGACTCTTAGAACATGGTTTTGCCATAGAATACACGTATTTCCAATGATTATAACTGTTTGCACACTATTGTCACTATTACAGCTTATAAACGAATTTAAGCTGCAGGTATTGAAAAAACGTAAACCAACGCTCTTCTCATGCGGGAGCATTGACTAAACTACTAGAATCAGTACACAAGTACGAATAAAACATCTTTTCTCAATGACTTTCACTCATTTCCTCGAAGTTCTTCTCCATGAATGTTTTTCTCATTGTAACAGGCCTAATAGGCCCAAGCATGCAAACACTGAAAACACAAGAATGGACAGATTTTTAATGCCGAAACAATGGTGATAATGCTAAATTCAGCGTAGACATAGTTTTAGAACATCGTTTTGCCATAGAATAAAGGTATGTCCAATGATAACAACTGTTTGCACACTATTGTCACTATTACAGCTTATAGAGCGGTTTAAGCTGCTTGAATTAAAACAACGTAAACTAATGCTATTGGCATTGGGGAGCAATGACTAAATTACCAGAATCAGTGGAAACGTATAGATAAAACATGTTTTTTCAATGAATTTCACTCATTTTCTCGAAATTGTTCTCCATCAATGTGTTTCTCATTGTAACCAGCCTATTGGGCCTAAGTATGCATACACTAAAAACACAAAAAAAGGACAGAGTTTTAGTGGCAAATTAATGTTGATAATGCTAAATTCAGCGTAGAAACACGTTTAGAACATGGTTTTGCCATAGAATAAACGTATTTCCAATGATTATAACTGTTTGCACAGTTTTGTCACTATTGCAGCTTAAAACACGTTTTAAGCAGCATGTATTAGAACAACGTAAGCTAACGCTATTCTCATAGGGAAACTACTAGAATCAGTGCAAAAGTACGGATAAAACGAGTTTTATCCATAAAATTCACTCACTTCCTCGACATTTTCCTCCATTAATCTTTTTCTCATTATAGCAGGCCTTATGTTCCTAAGTATGCAAATTCTGAAAGAACAAGAATGGACAGAGTTTTCATGAGGACCCAATGTTTATAACTCTAATTTCAGTGTAGAAGCACGTGTAGAACATCGTTTTGCTATAGAATACACATATTTCCAATGATTATAACTGTTTGCACACTATTGTCACTATTACAGATTATAAGCGTATTAATCTGCATCTATTAAAAAAGCACAAACTAACTCTATTCTCATCGGGAAGTATTGACTAAACTACTAGAATCAGTGCAAAAGCACGAATAAACCATGTTTTCTAAATTGAATTTCACTCAGTTCCTCGAAATACTTCTGCGATAATGCTTTGTGCAGTCTGGTTCATTGTAGGTAGCCTAATGGGCCTAAGTAGGGAAACACTGAACAAACCAAAATGAACGGAGTTTTCATGACAAAACAATGTTTATAATGCTAAAAGCAGCGTAGAACCACGTTTAGAACATGGTTTTGCCATAACATACAAGTATTTCCAATGATTAAAACTGTTTGCACACTATTGTCACTATTACAGCTTATAAAGCGCTTTAAGCTCTATGTATTAATAAAACGTAAACTAACGCTATTATCATCGGGAAGCTGTGACTAAACCACTAGAATCAGTTCAAACGTACAGATAAACATGTTTTCTCAATGAATTTCTTTCACTTCCTCGACTTTGTCCTCTATCAATGTTTGTTTCATTGTAACCGGCCTAATGGGCCTAAGTATGCCAACACTGAAAAAACCAGAATGGACAGAGTTTTCATCACAAACCAATGTTTATAATGCTAAATTCAGCGTAACTAGATAACACATGTTTCTTCAATAAAATTCACTTACATCAGCGAAATTTTTGTGCACCATTCGTTTATGGAATCTTCTTGTTCTTTGTAGCCAGCCTAATAGGCCTAAGTATGCAAACACTGAATAAACCAGAATGGACAGAGTTTTCATGACAAACCAGTGCTTATAATGCTAGATTCAGCGTAGAAGCAAGTTTGGAACATGGTTGCGCCATAGAATACACGCATTTCTAATGATTATAACTCCTTGCACTCTATTGTCATTATTAGCGCGTATAAAGGGTTCTAAACTCTATGTATGACCAATACATAACCTAACTCTATTCTCATGGGGAGCATTAATTAAACTACTAGAATCAGTGCAAAAGTAGGGATAGAACATGTATTCTCAATGACATTCGCTCATTTCCTTGATATTTTTCTGCAACATTGTTTTGTTCAGTCTTGTTTATTGTTGCCAGCCTAATGGGCCTCAGTATGCAAACACTAAAATGCCAGAATGGACAGAGTTTTCATGAAACAACAATGCTTATAATGCTAAATTCAGCATAGAAACACGCTTAAAACATGGTTTTGCCATAGAGCACACGTATTTCCAATGATTATAACTGTTTCCACTCAACTGTGACTGTTACCTCCAAAAAAGCGTTGGTAGCTGCATGTATTAACAAAACATAAACTAACTCTTTTCACATGGGGAAACATTGACTAAACTACTAGACTCAGTGCAACAGCACGGATAAAGCATGTTTTCTCAATGAAATTCGCTCATTTCCTCGAAATTATAAAGCGTTTTAACCTCTATGTATTAATAAAACGTAAACTAACACTGTTCTCATGGCGAAACTTTGACTAGGCTAATAGAATCAGTCTTTGACTAAACTACTAGAATCAGTTGAAATTACGGATAAATTATTTTTTCTTAAATGAACTTCCCTCACTTCCTTGAGGTTTTCCTCCATCAATATTTTTTTCATTGTAACCGGCCTAATGGGCCTAAGTATGAAACACTGAAAACGCTAGATTGAACAGAGTCGTCATGACACAGCATTGTTTATAATGCTAAATGGGCCAGAGTATGCAAGTAGTAAAAATACCAAATTGGACAGAGCTTTCCTGACAAAACAACTTTCCTGACAGAATACACGCATGTCCAATGATCATAACTGTTTCCATGCTATTATCACTATTACGGCTTATAATGCGTGTTAAGCTCCATGTATTAAAAAAATCGTAAACTAACGCTATTCTCATGTGGCAGTATTGACTAAACTACTAGAATCAGTACAAAAGTACGGATAAAGCATGTTGTTCAATAAAGTTCACTTACTTCATTGACCTTTTTCTACAACGATGTTTCGTGCAGTCTTGTTCATTGTAACCCGCCTAATGGACCTAAGTATGCAAACATTGAAAATGCCAAAATAGACAAAGCTTTCATGACACAACGGTGTTCATAATGCCAAATTCACCGTAGAAACACATTTAGAACATGGCATTGCCATAGAATACACGTATTTCTAATGATTATAATTGTTTGCACAATATTGTCACTATTATAGCTTATAAAGCGTTTTACCTTCTATGTATTACTAATACGTAAACTTTGATTAAACGAATAGTTCAATGCAAAAGTATGGATACACCATGTTTTCTCAATGAACTCAACTCAGTTCCTCGATATTTTTCTGCAACAATGTTTTGTGTTGTTTTGCTCATTGTAATCAGCGTAATGGACCTGAGTATGCAAATAGTGACAAACCAAAATTGGACAGAGCTTTCAAGACAAAACAATGTTTCTAATGCCAAGTTCACCGTAGAGACACGTTACTATTTTCACTATTACAGCTTATAAAGCGTCTTACGCTCTATGTATTAATAAGACGTAAATTACCGTTATTCTCATCGGGAAGCTTTGACTAAACTACTAGAATCAGTTCAAAAGTACGGATAAACATCTTTTCTCAATGACTTTCCTTCACTTCCTCGACTTTGTCCTCCATCAATGTTTGTTTCATTGTAACCGGCCTAATGGGCCTAACACTAAAAATACGTGAATGGACAGAGTTTTCATGACAAAACAATGTTTATAATGCTAAATTCAGGGTAGAAACACGTTTCGAACATGATGTTGCCATATAGAATGCACGCATTTCCAATGATTATAAATGTTTGCACACTATTGTCACTATTACAGCTTATATAGCGTTTTAAGCTCTATGTGCTAATAAAACGTAAACTAACGCTATTTTCAAAGGGAAGCTTTGACTAAACGACTAGACTCATTGCAAAGGTACGGATAAACCATAGTTTCTCAATGAGAATCACTCAGTTCCTCGATATTTGTCTTCATCAATGTTGAATTCACATGCCTAGTGAGACTAAGCATGCAAGCACTGAAAATACGAGTTTGGACAGAGTTTTCATAGCGAAGCAATACTTGTAATGCTAAAATCAGCGTGCAGACACGTTCAAAAAACATGGTTTTTGTTATAGAGTACACGTACTCCCAGTGATTATAACTGTTTGCACACTATTCTCAGTATTACAGCTTAGTAAGCGTTTCAACCCTTGTGTATTAATAAAACGTAAAACTATAAAACGATATTCTCATGTATAAATAAAAAGATATTCTCATGTGGAATTATTGACAAAGCTACCAAAATCAGTGCAAAAGGACGGATAAAACATGTAGTTTCAATGAAAGTCACTTATTTCATGGAAGTTTTTTTACAACAGTGTTTTGTGCAGTCCTGTTCATTGTAGCCAGGTTTATCCGCCTAGGTATGCAACCACTGAAACAACCAGAATGGACAGAGTCTTCATGTGAAAACAATGTTTATAATGATTATAACTGCTTGTTTTCTATTGTCACTATTACAGTTTATGAAGCGTTTCAAGCTCTATGTATTAAAAAACCGTAAATTAACTCTATTCTCATAGGGAAACATTGACTAAACCGATAGAATCAGTGCAAAAGTACGGATAAAACATGGTTTCTAAATGAACTTCCCTCACTACAGCGAAATTTTCCTACATCAATGTTGTTTTCATTTCAACCGGTCTAATGGACCTAAGCATGCAAACACTGACAATACGAGAATGGACAGTGCTTTCATAGCGAAGCAATATTCATAATGCAAAAGTCAGCGTAGAAACACATTCAGAACATGGTTTTGCCATAGAGTACACGTGGACACTATTGTCACCATTAGAGCTAATCAAGCGTTTTAAGCCCTATGTATTAATAAAATGTAAAGTAACGCTAGTCTCATGGGGAAACGTTGACTAAACTATTAGAATCAGTGCAAAAGTATGGATAAAACATGTTTTCTCAATGAACGTCCTTCACTTCCTCAAAAATGTCCTAATGGGCTACGCATGTAAACACTGAAAATCCGAGTATGGACAGAGTTTTCATAGCAAACCATTATTCATAATGCTAAAATCAGCGTAGAAGCACGTTCAGAACATGGTTTTGCCATAGAGTACACGTACTTCCACTGATTATGACTGCTTGCACACTATTGTCACCATTTCAGCTTATTAAGCGTTCTAAGCTGCATGTATTAAAAAAACGGAAATTAACGCTATTCTCATGTGGAATCATCGACTATCCTACTAGAATCAGTACACACGGATGGATACAACAAGTTTTTTTCAATGTTGTCTGCAACAATGTCTTGTACGGTCTCGTTCATTGCATCAAGCTTAATAGGCAAACACTGAAAAAACCAAAATGGACAGAATTATCATGACAACACAATCGTTATAATGCTAAATTCAGGATAGAAACACGTGTAGAATATGGTTTTGAGATAGAATACACCCATGTCTACCGATTATAATAGTTTGCACACTACTTTCACTATCACATTTTAAGAAGTGATTTAAGCTCAATGTATTGATAAAACGTAAACTAACGCTATTATCATTGGGAAACTACTTAACGACTAGACTCAATGCAACAGTACCGATAACCCATGTTTCCCCAATGAAATTCATTCAGTTTCTCGATATTTTTCTGCAACATTGTTGTTTTCATTTCAATCGGCCTATTAGGCCTAAGTACGGAAACACTAAAAAAACGAGAATGGACAGAGTTTTCATAACGAAGCACTAGTTACAATACTAAATTCACTGTAAAATTCATTGAGATCTTAATACAACAATGTCTTGTCCAGTCTTGTTCAGTGTAACCAGATTAATTGGCCTAAGTATGCAAACACTGAAATATCCAAAATGGACAGCGTTTTCATGACAAACCAGTATTGATAATGCTACATTCAGCGTAGAAACACGTTTAGAACATGGTGTTCTCATAGAATACACGTATTTCCAATGATTATTACTGTTTGCACGCTATTGTCACTATTACAGCTTATGAAGCGTTTTAAGCTTTATGTATTAATAAAACGTAAATTAACGCTAGTGTCATGAAAGACATTTGAGTAAACTTCTATAATGTTTTCTCAATGAAATTCAACCATTTCCTCGAACTTGTGCTCCATCAATGTTTGTTTCATTCCAAGCAGCCTAATGGGCCACAGTATGCAAACACTGAAAAAACGAGAGTGGACAGAGTTGTCATGACAAAACAATGTTTGTAATGCTAAATTCAGTGTAGAAACACGCTTAGAACATGTGTTTGCCATAGAATTTACTCATTTCCACTGATTATAACTGTTTGCACACTATTGTCAATATTATAGCTTATGAAGCGTTTTATGGTCTATGTATTAATAAAACGTAAACTAACGCTTTCTCATGGGGAAACTTTGACTAACCAACTAGAATCAGTTCAAAAGTAGAGATAAAGCATCCTTTCTCAATGAATTTCACTCACTTCCTCAAAATGTCTCTGCAACAGTATTTTGTGCAGTCGTGTTCATTGTAGGAACAAGTTTACGACATGGCTTTGCCATAGAATACACTCATTGCCAATGATTATAACTGCTTGCACACTATTCTCCCTATAAGAGGTAATAAAGCGCTGTAACATCTACTTATTACTAAAACATAAACTATCGCTATTCTCATGGGGAAGCTTAGACACAACTACTAGAATCAGTTCAAAAGTACCGATAAAACAAGGTTTCTTAAAGAATTTCCCTCATCTCCTCGAAATTTTCCTCCACCACAGTTGTTTTTATTTCAACTGGTCTAATGGGCCTAAGCATGCAGACACTTAACAAACGAGAGTGGACAGAGTTTTCATGACAACACAATGCTTATGATGCTATATTTAGCGTAGACACACGTGTAGACAATGGTGTTGCCATAGAATACACGTACGTCCAAGGATTATGACTCTTTGCACACTATTGTCACTATTACAGCTTATAACCCTTTTTTAGCTATGTGTATTAAAACACCGTGTACTCACTCTATTCTCATGTGGACGCATTGACTAAACTACTAGAATCTGTAGACAAGTACGGACAACACATGTTTTTTCAAGAAAATTCACTTATTTCATTGAAATTGTTCTACAACAATGCTTTGTGCAGTCTTGTTCATTGTAGACAGCCTAATGGGCCTAAATATGCAAATACTGAAAAACCAGAATGGACAGAGTTTTCATGACAACACAATGCTTTTAATGCTATATTCAGCGTAGACAACTTCGAAGTCTTCCTCTATCAATGTTGTTTTCATCTCAACTGGCCTAATGGGTGTATGCATACAAACACTGACAAAAGGAGAATGGACAGAGTTTTCATAGCGAAGCAATATTTATAATGCTAAATTCAGCATTGACTGAACCACTAGAATTAGTGAAAAAGTACGGATAGAATATGTGTTTTCAATGATATTCATTTATTTCCTCGAAATACTTCTGCAACGAATGTGTGTGCAGTCTGGTTTATTGTAGCCAACTTAATGAGCCTAAGTATGCAAACACTGCAAAAGCGAGAAGGGACAGAGCGTTCATAGTGAAGCAATATTTATAACGCTAAATTCAGCGTATAAACACGTTCAGAACATGGTTTTGCAATAGAGTACACGTATTTCCAATGATTATAACTGTTTGAACACTATTGTCGCTATTACAGCTTTCATAGCGTTTCATAGCGTTTCAAGCTCTGTATTAATAAAACGCTATTCTCATAGGGAAGGTTAGACTAAACTACTATAGTCTGTTCAAAAGTACGGATAAAACATGTTTTCTTAATGAATTTCCTTCACTTTCTCGACATTTTCCTCCATCAATGTTGTGTTCATTTCAACTGGCCTAATGGGTCTAAGCATGCAAACACTAAAAAAGGGAGAGTAGACAGAGTTTTCATGACAAAACAATGTTTATAGTGCTATATTCAGCGGAAACACACCTTTAGAATATTCTTTTAACAAAGAATACACGCATCTCCAATGATTATAACTGTTTGAACACTATTGTCACTATTACAGCATATGAAGCTCTACATATTAATAACACGTAAACTAGCGCTATTCTCATGGGGAAACTTTGACTAAACTAATAAAATCAGTTCACAAGTACAGAGAAATCATGTTTTCTCGATGAATTTCCCTCACTTCCTTTGAAAGTTTTCTCCATCAATGTTGTTTTCATTTCAACTGGACTTATGGGCCTAAGCATATAAACAACGAAAAAACGTAAATGGACAGAGTTTTCATAGCAAAGCAATGTTTATAAGGCTACGCTCAGTGTAGACACACGTTCAGACCATGGTTCTGCCATAGAACGCACATACTTCCATTGAGTATAACTCAATACAATACTGCAAGGGCACACTATTGTCACCAATACAGCTTATAGAGCGTTTTAAGCTCTATATATTAATAACACGAACACTAACGCTATTCTTATAGGAAAACTTTAACTAAACTACTAGAATCACTCAAGCAGTACAGATAAAACATAGAATACACTTACCTTCAATGATCCTAACTGTTTGCACGCCACTGTCACTATTACAGCTTATAAAGCGTTTTAAGCTCGATGTATTAAAAAAACGTAAACTAATGCTATTCTTACGGGGAAACTTTGACTAAACTACTATACTCAGTTCAAAAGTAGTGAGAAAATATATTTTCTCAATGAATTTCCGTCACTTCCTCGAAATTGTCCTCCATCAATGTTGTTTTCATTTCAACCAGCCTAATGGGCCTAAGCATGCAAACACTTAAGAAACGAGAGTGGACAGAGTTTTCATGACCACACAATGCTTATAAAGCTATACTTAGCGTAGACACACGTGTAGACAATGGTGTTGCCATAGAATACACGTACGTCCAAGGATTATGACTTAGAACATGGTTATTACATAGAATACACGCATCTCCAAAGATTATAATTGCTTCCACACTGTTGTCACCATTACAGTTTATCAAACGGTGTAAGCTCTATACATTAATAACACGTATACTAACGCTATTCTAATAGCGAAACTTATACTAAACTACTAGCATCATCGCAAAACAACTAAGTGCAAAAGTACGAGTAAACCAGTTTTTCTCACTTAAATTCACTCAGGTCCTCGAAATTTTGCTGCAACAATGTTTTGTGCAGTCTTGTTAATTGTAACCAGACTAATGGGCATAAGTATCCAAACAGTAAAAAAACCAAATTTGACAGAGTTTTCCTGACAAAACAATGTTTATAATGCTAAATTCAGCGTAGAAGCACGTTTAAAACATGGGTTTTGATATAGTATACACGTACGTCCAACAATTATAACTTTTTGCACTCTGTTGTCACTTTTACAGCTTATGAAGCGTTTCAAGCTCTATGTATTAATAAAACGTAAACTAAAGTGTTGTGTTCATTTCAACCGGGCTAATGGGCCTAAGTATGCAAACATTTTAATAACGAGAGTGGACAGAGTTGTCATGACAACACAATGCTTACACACGTGTAGACCATGGTTTTAACATAGAATACACGCATCTCCAATGATTATAATTGTTTGCACACTATTGTCACCGTTACAGTATATCAAGCGTTTTAACCTCTATGTATTAATAAAACGTATAATAGCGCTATTCTCATGGGGAAACTTATACTAAATTACTAGAATCAGTACAACACTACGGATAAAACAAGTTTTCTCAACGAATTTCCTTCACTTCCTCGAAATTGTCCTCCATCAATGCGTTCTGATGTTCTCTCAATGACTTCCCCTCACTTCCTCAAAATTTCCTCCATCAATGTTGTTTTCATTTCAACCGGCCTAATGGGCCTAAGTATGCAAAGACTGTCAAACCAAGAAGGGACAGAGTTCTAATAGGGAAGCAATATTTATAATGCTAAATTCAGCGTAGAAACACGTTGAGAACATGATTTTGCATTAGAATCCACGTATTTCCAATGATTATAACTGTTTGAACACTATTGTCACTATAACAGCTTATGAAGCGTTTCAAGCTCTATGTATGAATAAAACGTAAAGTAACGCTAGTCTCGTGGGGACACTTTCACTAAACTACTAGAATCAGTTGAAGATTGCGGATAACCTGTACAACAATTGACAGAATGTTATTAGCGAGGCACTAAACTCTGTCCATTGTCGGACGGATAAACCTTTTTACGCTTTATGTATTAAAGAAACGTGTACTAACTCTATTCTCATGTGAGAGCATTGACTAAAGTACAAGAATCTGTACAGAGACTAAAGTACGGATAAAACATGCTTTTTCATTAAAATTCCCTTATTTCATTGACAATGTTCTACAACAATGCTTTGTGCAGTGTTGTTCATTATAGCCAGCCTAATGGGCCTAAATATGCAAACACTGAAGAACCAGAATGGACAGAGTTTTCATGACAAAACATTGTTTATAATGCTAAATTGAGAGTAGAAACAAGTTAAAACATGGTTTTGCCATAGAATACACGTATGGGCAATGATTATAACTGCTTCCACACCATTATCACCATTACAGCTTATAACGCGTTTTAAGCTCTATATATTAATAAAACGTAAACTAACGCTATTCTCAAGTGGAAACTTTGATTAAGCTACTAGAATCACAAAAGAAGTACGGATAAAACATAGAATACACGTACTTTCAATGATTGTTACTGTTTGCACACTACTGTCACTATTACAGCTTATTAAGCGCCCTAACCTCTTTGCATTAATAAAATGTAAGCTTTGACTTTAACCTCTATGTATTAATAAAGCGTAGACAAATAAAGTTTTCTCAATGAATTACCCTCACTTCCTCGAGAATTTCCTCAATCAATGGTGTTTTTATTTCAACCACCCTAATGAGCCTATTAGGCGTTTTAAGCTCTATGTATTAGAAATACGTAAACTAACGCTATTCTCATGTGGAAGCATTGACTAAACTACTAGAATCAGTACACAAGTACGGATAAAACATGTTTCGTCAATAAATTTCACTTATTTCATTAAAATTTTTCTACACCAATGTTGTGTGCAGTCTTGTTCATTGTAGCCAGCCTAATGGGCGTAAGTATACAAACAGTGAAAGAACCAGAATGGATAAACTCTTCATGACAAACTAATGTTTAGAATGCTAAATTCAGCGTAGAAACAAGTTTAGAACGTGGTTTTCCCATAGAATACACGTATTTCCAATGATTATAACTGTTTGCACTCTATTGTCACTATTACCACTTATAAGGCTTTCTAAGCAGCATGTATTAACAAAACATAAAGTACCTCTATTCTTATGGGGAAACGTTGACTAAACTACTAGAGTCAGTGCAAAAGTAAGGATAAAACATGTTTCTTCAATAAATTTCACTTATTTCATTAAAATTTTTCTACATTGTTTTGTGCAGTCTTGTTCATTGTAGCCAGCCTAATGGGCCTAAGTATGCAAACACTGAAAAGACCAAAATGCACAGATTTTTCATAGCGAAGCAATATTTATAATGCTAAATTCAGCGTAGGAACACATTTAGAACATGGTTTTGCCATAGAATACACGAACGTCCAATGAGTATAACTGTTTGCACTCTATTGTCACTATTACCGCATATAAAGCGTTTTAAGCTCTATGTATTAAGAAAACATAAACTAACGCTTATTCCATGGGGAAATTTTGACTAATCTACTAGAATCACTGCAAAAGTACGGATAGAGCAAATTTTTTCAATGAAATTCTCTCATTTTGCTCAAAATTCTTCTGCAACAATGCTTTGTGCAGTCTTGTTCATTGTAGCCAGCCTAATGGGCCTAAGTATGCAAATACTATAAAAACCAGAATGGACAGAGTTTTCATGACAAAACAATATTTATAATGCTAAATTCAGCGTAGAAACACTCTTAGAACATGGTTTTGCCATAGAATACACGTATGTCCAATGTTTATAACTGCTTGCACTCTATTGTCATTATTACCACTTAAAACGCGATCCTAGCTGCATGTATTGAAAAAACATGTTTTCTCATTGAATTTCCCTCACTTCCTCAAATGTTCCTCCATCAATGTTTTTTTCATTGTAACTGGCCTAATGGGCCTGTGTATGCAAACACAGAAAAACAATTTCCTCATTTCCTCAAAATTTCCTCCAACAATGTTTTTTCATGGCGAAACTGTCAGAAAGATAGACTACGTGACTCATGTTTGTTAGTTTTTGATTGACGTGATTCGAACTTCTGTTTGGCTTCGAACTTCGAACCCTCGGTTTATCTTTTGTTTCGGTTAATTAACGCGTCTGTTAGTTGTTGTGCGATATACGTTGTTATGCAGTCGTGTATTGTCCTATGATATTATCTATACTTCTTACAAGCAATAGTTTAATAGGTTATGGGCCCAGGACGTGAAACACGAGTATAGTTGGTTTATCTAAGGTGTCTTATTCGTTTTATATGAACGATGGCGACTGGGATTGAAGACAGCGGCTTCAAAGTAGACAAACTAACGGGAAGCAACTATCATACATGGAAGTTCCAAATGAAGATGTGCCTTATAGGGAAGGATTTGTGGGGAATTGTTACAGGGGATGAGACATTGAACCCTGGAGCTACAAATCAAGAGCAACAGAAGTTTAGAAGACGAGAAAATTTGGCTCTCGCTTCGATTTGTTTGTCAGTATCAAGTGATATTCAGATTTACGTTTGCTCAGCAAGGAATGCAAAGGAGGCATGGACGAGTTTGGAACAACATTTTGAGAGGATATCGCTTGCTCACAAAATGTTCTATCGCCGTAAACTATATGCAGCAAAAATGGAAAAGGGAAATAGCATGATAAATCATGTAAATGACTTGAAACCATTGTCGGAGCACTTAGATGCAGTTGGGGATCCGATTCAAGAGAAAGACTTAGTTATCATTCTCATAAGCAGCTTGCCTGAGGAATATAATCACCTTGTCACTGCACTGGAAACGATTGCAGAGGAGAGGCTTTCCTGTACGTGATCGAGTTATATATGAGTATGAAAAACTAAATTGTGACGTTGAAGCCAATGCAAAGAGAGGGATGAAAGTTGAAGATGCTTTTTTGACAGAAAAAGTACAAAATCAAAGAAAATTTTCGAAGCCTAAAGGAGTCAAATGTTTTTACTGTCATAAAAGGGGGCGTTTTGCTAAAGATTGCTATAAAAAGAAAGCAGATGCAAAGAAGCAAGGCCAAGAAACAGCAACAAGGCTGATTATATTGAAAACAAGAACACGGAATATTCTGAAGTTGCACTCACCGTAAATGATAATTCAGCTCTATGCAAAGAATGGTGGATAGATTCAGGGGCTTCTCGCCACATGACACCTAAGAAAAACAGTCTAGTGAATTTCAAAAAATTCGAAGCTCCTTCACAAGTCAAGCTTGCTGACGACAGCATTCTAAATTCCTATGGTAAAGGCGATGTGTATCTAACCGTTTATGACGGTACTGAGAAAGTTAATGTAGTGCTGAAAGATGTACTGTATGTGCCAAAACTGCAAACCAAACTTGTGTTCTTGTCATCAATAATTGAGAAAGGAGCAGCTGTAGAGTTCAAAGGTAAATCATGCAAAATTACAATTGATGACAAAAGTTATACTATTGGTCATAAACATGGAAAACTTTATAAGCTAAACTTAATTCCAAAGGATGAAACTTGCTATTTGGGAAAAGCAAACTCTGAGGAATCATTGTCTTTGTGGCATTTGCGTTATGGGCATCTTGGCTATGACAATGTCAAATTATTAAGCAACAAAGCAATGGTAGATGGCATGAAAATCAATTCAAAGGAAGAATTTAGCCGAAATGATTGTGAAGGGTGTGCATTGGGAAAAATGCACAGGAAACCCTTTCCAAACAAGAGCCAGCACAAACGTACACAGCCATTGGAGTTGATCCATAGTGACATATGTGGTCCCATGAGCGTTAATTCAGTGGGAGGATCAAGATACTTTATCACTTTCATCGATGATTATAGCAGATTCACACATGTTTATATGGTAAAGAATAAAAGTGAAGCTTTGGAAAAGTTTCAAGAATTTGTGGAGCTGTCTGAAAATCTCACGGGTTATCATGTTAAAGCACTGAGATCTGATAATGCACAAGAATATGAGTCAAAGGCCTTCATACAATATTGCAAGGAAAAGGGTATTAGAAAATAAGACAATGTTCCATATACTCCACAACAAAATGGAGTAGCAGAGCGGATGAACCGCACGATTATGGAAACTACAAGGTCTATACTTTACCACGCCCATTTGCCTCTGAAGTTTTGGGCGGAGGCAGTGTCAACGGCTGTTTACCTGAGAAATAGAAGTCCTACCTCACCATTGAATGACATAACTCCATATGAGGCTTGGTTTAAAGAGAAACCTGATGTAAGCAACATGAAAGTTTATGGATGTAAAGCTTATGTACATGTGCCAGACGAAATGAGGAGAAAATTGGACAAAAAGTCAGCTGCATGCGTGTTTATTGGTTACCCAAACAACAGCAAAGGATATAAACAGTACGATCTTGAAGCAAGAAAAATGATTCGAAGCCATGATGTTACATTTATGGAAGCAAATTTTGACCATAAATTATCTGATTGTAGAGGTGAAGAGCCATTGTTACCAACTAATGAAAAATTAATTAATGCTGAACCCATGAACTTTTATCACGACATTGATGTTGAAAATGATGATAATTATGCTTGTGATGAAAATGTTGGAAATCCTGAGGAACATGAAGTGGTAATTAGACAATCTCAGAGGAACAGGGTTGCCCCTGAACGATATGGAGTGATTACCGGAGACTGGTGGAATTACGCGTCTCTTGCTACATTAGATGCTGATGAACTAAAGAACCTGAAAGAAGCCTTCAATGGAAAAGATGCAGAACAATGGAAAAATGCAGCAGATAATGAATACAACTCACTAATAAAGAACAATACATGGGAGCTAGTTGAGTTACCAGAAGGAAAAAATGATATTGGTTGTAAATGGTTATTCAAAGTAAAGCGCAATGCAGATGGAAGCGTTAGCAGATACAAATCATGACTTGTTGCTCAAGGATTCACACAAGAAGCTGGCAGAGATTATGAAGAAGTGTTTGCACCAGTTGCCAAATATAGTTCAATTAGATCAGTGTTAGCAATCGCAAATCAGCTTGATATGGATATTCATCAAATGGACGTAAAAACAGCATTTCTGAATGGCAATATTGATAAAGAAATATACATGCGACAACCAGAAGGTTATGAAAATTGTGAAAATCCACATATGGTTTGCAAACTTAAGAAGAGCATCTATGGGTTAAAGCAGTCGGCACGATGCTGGAATGTAACACTTGATAGCTATCTCAAAAGATCTGGATACGTGCAAAACCCAGCTGATCCATGCATCTATTGTAAAGCTGTAAGCACATGCGGAAAGCAATGCTTGATCATTATTGCTGTATATGTGGATGATACGATTTTAGCAGCAAATGATATGGAGTTGTTAAGAGCGGAAAAAGCTAATCTAAGTAATAGATTCGAAATGGAAGATCTTGGAGAGATCTACTATTGCCTAGGAATGGCAATAGAGAGAGACAGAAACGCAAAAGTACTAATGATTCATCAGAAATCATATCTGAAAAATGTATTAAAAAGATTTGTGATGGAAGATTGTAAACCCATTTCCACTCCTATGGATCCTAAAGTGAAATGTGAATAACTGGCAGATGATGAGAGATCTACAAATATACAGGAATATCAAGCAATGATTGGCTCACTTACTTATGCCTCCATTGCTACCCGACCAGATTTATCATCAGCAGTGGGAGTTTTAAGCCAGTTTATGAACAAACCTGGACTGCAACATGTCAAGGGAGTAAAGCGACTATTACGATATATCGAAGGAACATTAAATTATGGAATACGCTTTGATAAATCATCGGATGCAGACTTTAAGCTTTACGGTTTTTCGGATGCAGATTGGGCCGGTGATGTAAATACGAGGAAATCTACTTCTGAATATATATGCAGAATAGGAGGAGCTACAATTTCGTGGAAGTCAAAGAGAAAGTCTGTAGTGGCCCTTTCTTCGACTGAGGCCGAATACGTAGCACTGTCTTCAGCAACGCATGAAATTGTTTGGCTACGGAGCCTTTTAGCTGCTATGGGATTGGAACAGAAGGAAGCTACTAAACTTCATGAAGATAACCAAGGATCAATATCATTACCAAAGAATCCTAAACGTCATTCGCGCACAAAACATATCGACATTAAGTTTCATTATGTGCGAGAAGCTGTAGAGAAGAAGGAAGTAACTATTATTTACTGTGCCACTGAAAAAATGACTGCGGATATAATGACTAAACCCGTTGCCTAAGGTCAAATTTGAAGAATTTCGATCTGATATGGGACTTGAACCTTTACCCTAATTTGCTTCATTGCTATAATGCTGCTTTGTTCTGTTCCGTGTATTAACAAAATTCGTCAAGTGGGAGTGTCAGAAAGATAGACTACATGACTCATGGTTGTTAGTTTTTGATTGACGTGATTCGACCTTCTGTTTGGCTTCGAACTTCGAACCCTCGGTTTATCTTTTGTTTCGGTTAATTAACGCGTTCTGTTAGTTGTTGTGCGATATACGTTGTTATGCAGTCGTGTATTGTCCTATGATATTATCTATACTTCTTACAAGCAATATTTTAATAGAAACAATGTTTATGATGCAAAATTCAATGAAATTCACTCATTTCCTAGAAATACTTCTGCAACAATGTTTTGTGCCGTCTAGTTCGCTGTAACCAGACTAATGCGCCTAAGTATACAAACACTGAACACACTAGAATGCACAGAGTTTTCATAGCGAAGCAATACTTATATTGCTAAATTCTGCGTAGAAACACATTCAGCACATGGTTTTGCTATAGAATGCACGCAACTCCAATGACTATAACTGTTTGCACTCTATTGTCACTATTACAGCTTATAAAGCATTGTAAGCTCTATGTATTAAAAACACGTAAACTAACGCTATTCTCATGTGGAAGCATTGACTAAACTACTAGAATCAGTAAACAAGTACGGAAAGAACATGTTTTTTCTATAACTTCACTCATTTCCTCGAAATCTATTGCAACAATGTTTTGTGCAGTCTTGTTCATTGTAGCCAACCAAATGGGCCTAAGTATACACACACTGAACAAACAGGAATAACAAGAGATTTCATAGCGAAACAGTGTTTATAAAGCTTAGAGACACATTTAGAACATGGCTTTGCCATAGAATACACGAATTTCCAATGATTATTACAGTTTGCACACTATTGTCACTATTAAAGCTTATAAAGTGTTTTAAGCTCTCTGTATTAATAAAGCGTAAACTACCGCTATTCTCATAAGGAAACTTTCACTAAACTACTAGAATCAGTTCAAAAGTACGAATAAATCATGGTTTATCAATGAATTTCCCTCACTTCCTCCAAATTTTCCTCCATCAATTTCTTTTTCATTGTAACCGGCCCAATGGGCCTAAGTTCAGTATCCAGACACTGACCATATAGCAAAACACTAGTTATAATGCTAAAGTCAGCGTAGAAACATGTTCAGAACATGGCTTTGACATTGAATGCACGTGTTTGCAATGATTGTAACTGTTTGCACACTATTTTCACTATTACAGCGTATAAAGCGGCTTAAGCTGAATGTACACAATTGAGATAACATGTTTTATCCTTACTTGTGTACTAATTGAATACTACAATTAGTACACAAGTAAGGATAAAACATGTTATCTCAATGATTTTCACTCATTTCTTCAAAAATATTCTCCATCAATACTTTTTCATTGCAACCAGCCTAATGGTCCTTACACTGAAACCCGGAATGGACAGAGTTTTCACAACAAAACAATTTTAATAATGAAACATAGCGAAACAATGAACTTCTTTTACAATCAGCAAACAACAAACAGGTTTTCATTGAATTAGCACACAAGTACGGCTAAAGCATGTTTTTACACTACAATTCACTTATCTCATCGAAACAATTCTGCAACAATGTATTGTGCAGTCTTGTTCAAACATGTATTAAAACAACGAAAACTATTCTATTCTCATAGGGAAACTTTGACTAAACTACTAAAATCAGAGAAAAAGTACGGATAAAACATGGATTCTCAATGGATGTCACTCATTTTCTAGAAATTTTGCTACAAAATGCTTTCTGTAGTCTTGTTCATTGTAACCCGCCTAATGGTCTAAGTATGTAAACACTGAAGAAACCAAGAATGGACAGAGGCTTCATGGCGAAACAATGTCTATAATGCTAAATTCAGTGTAGAAACACGTTAAAAAGATGGTTCTGCCACGGATATACGTATTTCCAATCATTATGACTGCTTGCACTCAATTGTCACTATTACAGCTTATATATCGTTGTAGGCTCTATGTATTAATGGAACGTAAACAGACGCTATTCTCATGGGGAAACTGTGACTGAACTACTAGAATTATTGCAAAATTGAGGATGAAACATGTTTTCCAATACAATTCACTTATGTCATAGAAGTTTTTCTGCAACAATGCTTTGTGCAGTCCTGTTGATTTTAGCAAGTCTAATGGGCCTAAATAAGGAAACACTGAAAAACCAGAATGGACAGAGTTTAAATGGCAAAACAGAGTTCATAATGCTGAATTCAGTGTAGAGGCACGTTTTGAACATGATTTTGTCATAGAATACACGATGATTCCAATGATTATAACAGTTTCCCCACTATATGACCATGCTAATGGGCTTAAGTATGCAAACACTGAGAAAACCAGAATGGAGAGAGTTTTCACGACAAAACAATGTTTATAATGCTAAGGTCAGCGTAGACACACGCTTAGAACACAGTTTGCCATGGAATACACATATTTCCAATCATTATAACTGTTTGAGCACTATTGTCATTATTATTGCATATTAAGCGTTTTAAGCTCTATGTATTTATTAGTAACA
>WIPJ01005069.1:0-15770 GCA_018155075.1 Cassiopea andromeda
CCCTGCAGCACATCCAAGTTAGTGAGCCCTTCGTTTTTTGGGCAATGGATTATATGGGCCCCCTCCCTGAAACGCCTAGGGGTAGCAAACACTTGCTGGTGGTCATGGACCATTTCACTAAATGGTGCCCGATTTTTCCCACACCTGATCAAAAGGCACGCACGGTTGCCCAGACCCTAGTCTCGAGTCTTTTTGGCCGCTTCAGCCCTCCCCAAATTATTCACTCTGACCAGGGGCGTAACTTTGAAAGTCACTTAGTGCATGAAATCTGCCAAATCAAGGGTACACATAAATCTAGAACCACTGCCTATCACCCCCAGTGTGATGGATTTGTTATAATAATGTAATAACAATAATCAATTTCTTTATAGTTGGCTGGTACATAGATAAGTATAGTAAAAAAAACTAAAATTGCTAATTAAGGCCAACTACCTAAAAATATACAGTTTATAAAAATAGTATGATAAAATAGTGTGATACAAGAAATGACATAAAATGTAGATAATAAAAAGCCCAATCATAAAGGTTCATAAAAATCTGACGTTTGGAATAAAAGGTCGACATAGTCTGCAAGAGCATTCTTCACCGTGCCACCTTTTTATCTTTGATTTAAAAAATGGGAGAGATTCAGTATTCCTTATATCTTGAGGGAGGGAAAACCAAAGTTGAGGCCCTCTGTATCTGATGGACTCAGATTCAAAATTTACGGTCTTTATCCTTGGAATTACAAATTCATTCTTATTTCATAGGTTTTTAATTTTTTCTCGCTCTCTGAAGATCTCATTCATAAAAAGAGGGTTCATACTGTTCTACGTTTTAAATATTTCTGTCATTAGGGTTTGTAAGTTCTTCGTGTGGATTGTAACCGATTTATCTCTTTCTAATAAAATGTCAAAACTAGAAACATAATCCTTGTACGCAATTCTTAAAGCACTTTCGTGTATCTTATTAATCTTGTTATTCAAATGCCTACTGTAGAAAATCCAAGCCAACTGGCAGTATTGAAACTGGCTCATTACAAAGGCTCTCATTAAGATTCGCAGTTTGTTGGAGTTCATATATGGAGACAGATGAGAGAGTGCAAAAAACTTATTACCAGCTTTTTTACATAACTTGTTGATATGCGTCTCAAAAGTTAGTTTTTTATCACTCATTACCCCTAATAGCTTTTCCTCCTCGGTATTTCCAATAACACTGCTACCTACGTTAACAGTAACATCTTGATTTGAACTTTTCCCTAGTACCATGAAATGACATTTGTCTGTGTTCAATTTCATAAAGTTATCTGTGAACCACTGGATAATTACAGTGGAATCATTTTCCAAGCTCCGGATTACATTGTCAATGTTCTTATGGCATGCATATATAGTTGTATCATCTGCATAGTTGCAGATGTCGGTTTCCTTAATTGAGGGCAACAGATCATTTATGTAAATGTTAAAGAAAAGGGGACCAAGAACCGATCCTTGCGGAACGCCTAAGGCAAGATATTTAAATGTACAAAAAGATCCATTGATTTTCACTCTTTGCTGCCTGCTCTCCAAAAAGCTGTGAACAAGGGAAAGGGATTCACGGCTAAAACCATAATAATATAGTTTTGCTAATAAGAGGTCATGCTTAATGCAGTCGAACGCTTTTGAAAGGTCCATCAAGATTGCACCTACGTTCTCTCCATTATCTAAACTGACTTTCCATTTTTCGAGCATCCTAATCAAAGCGTGCTGTGTATTAAAACCTTTGCGAAAACCGCACAGTAGAATTGATAGAAATGGCGTTATATATTTAATTATCTGCCTGTCCATAATTCTCTCAAAAATTTTGGAAACCGTTGGAAGTACACGTACAGGTCTATAATTTTTCTTTGATGTTTTTGCCTCTGCTTTGTGCAGAGAAGAGACATTTGCGGGTTTTAGCTTGTCTGGAAACGAACAATTTTCTCTACCGTCATTAAAGATTACTTGCAACGATTCAGCACAAATGTCAGAGCTAACCTTCAAAATTTTTGGAGGAATATTTTTGAAAGTTGTTGCCTTACTTGGGTTGAGTCTGCCAATTTCCGTTTTCATTTCTTCATTTCGGTTGAGAGACAAAATTGCACCATCCAAGACATGCTATCAGCATTCGTTTCCCAGCATAGAGACGACTGGGATACTTGGGTGAGTGTGATTGCTTATGCCTATAATACCAGTACCCATGAGGCTACTGGCTTCAGTCCTTATGAGCTTGTATTTGGTCGTACCGCTCGCACCCCCATTGAGATAGATCTAGACATACCCCTAAAAAATTCATGTAGTCAGTTCGAATATTCACAGTCAGTTCGCCGCTCACTCAGGTCCCTCAAGCAGTCAGCCCAGCAGAATCTGGTTGCTAGTAGATCACAACAGAAAAGGTACCACGATCAGCATCTTAAGCAGTGGGTACCTTTTTCAGTAGACAGTTCAGTGTGGCTTCGTCGCCCAAAACCCTGGAAATTTGGTAGAAGGTGGATTGGACCATTCAAAGTTATCTGCAGAAAAGGGGCCAATTATACCATACGCTCTCCCGAAGGTAGAGATAGAGTTGTGCATCACAATAATTTAAAAGCTTGTGTACTTCCGTCAGGCCCTGGAACTACGCATTATCCCATTCCTGAAGCTGAGGGTACAACCATCCTATTTGAAAACGGCCCCATCAATGCTGAGGGTGAAAGGGAGGCCCCATCACCCGAAAGGGCTCGTCCTGTGAGGCTGAGGCAAAATATAAATCCTCCTTTGAGGTTTGGAGATTTTGTTGCACATTAAAAAAAGGGGAGAATGGTGTGGCAATGACGCAATCCGTAATACTTCCTTCCGTTAGTAATTATTAAATAATAATCATGACCTCGTTGCGATTCAATTTATGGTGCTATAGCTGGAGAGCAGTTGTTTTTTATGTATCTGGCTCTGTCGAATCCTTGCTAACTAATTACACACGATCGTTACAATTGTAGATAACATTATTCATGTTTTTAATAATGCTAGGAAGATTGGATATTTTGATTTCCGCTATTGGTAATGTAGCTCTGAAATAGTCATTAGCAAACTTCCACTAGTCGAGAGATTTAGGCAATTTAACTCCAGTTTTTATCGAAACATTATCTTCTATTATTCCATTTCTATCTGGCTTAGCAATCTGCTCAACGGTACCCTTTATCTCAAATGTTTCACCGGCTAGGCCCTTAATGACTCAGCTGCTGCGTTGGTGCATTTTCAAACCTTTGAGACCGTTACACATTTTTCCGCAGCTGCAATTTAATGTGGGAGGATTTCTACTCGTTGAAGAGAGACTTTTAGGAGAAGTTTCAGCATCCATATCATCTGGAGCATCATCCAGATCCTTTTCTTTATTTCCTTTAATTTTTTCTTTACAACGCCAGACATGACGGCCTAATGGCTTAAATTCCTTGCCGCAGAACGAGCAAACAACCAGAACGAGTAAAATTTTTGTAAAAGCAAAACATACCATGATTTCAAAACTCAAAATAATCCTTTAAGATGATGGATACAAATATAATGCAATGTATCGTTATAGTACAAACAAGAACGTAATTACTATAAAACAGCCTTATTCGTGCGCAGAATTAACGTCACGAATAACAATTTTTTTCAAACTTCATCATATATATCATATTAAAATCTACAAATACAAATCTCACTAAATAGGTAATCTGTATTTGGCTGGCTTACAATGATACACTAAATTAAAAACAAAACACATATGAAATAGATTATAATAAAAGAAAAATACACACTAAAGTATTTCAGTACAGAAGCAGTAGTAATATCAACTTATCAACTAGCGTGTTCAGTAGCTGAGAAGCTCTGGGTTGCACCATGCATTGTTCCTCATGAAAAATATGTAAAAGGTCGTGCGAATAGCAATAGTAAATAGCTTGGAAATAATGAAATTGAGATGTTGATTATCAAAACCTAGTTTAGTACACATTGTGAGGAAGGATTCTGACGACTGACCAAATATGCCAAGACAGCTTATGGAATGGTTGATGAATTCTATTGAGTGATAGTCATTGCTGCGATTAGTTACGGGGGAGAGATATTTAAGTTCTTTGCGACGAGCATTGTTTGCTAGATTTGTCTCAAAGCCTACGGTTAATTCAATGATGTACAATTTATCAGTAGTGGAAAGAATCATGTCAGGCCGAAGGCTATCACCCGTAATAATACAAGGAGACAGGTAACCAGGAAGATCAACGTACAATTTTGATGAATTTACAGATTGGAGAGTTTGAGCTAGGAAACGTAAAGCGGAATTATGTCTCCAAGTAAAACGGCCCTGGTCAAGATATGTTTTGCAACCAGCTACAATGTGGAGTAGTGACTCAAGCTGAAGACAGAAGGAGCAGTCAGAAGTGTTTGAGAGGCCCCATTGATAAAGGTTCTTTCTAGTAGCGAGTGTATTTTTTTTGAAACTTCATGATTATAATATATTTTAAGTATACAATGATACACCTCACTACATTAAGGCAGTGCATAATTGACAAGTCTGCTTTATATATATAAGAAAAAAAAAGAAAAAAACAACACGCAGATACATAAAGAAAAGCAATTACGAAAATGTATTTGGGTTAATATAGCCATGTTTTTAAAAGTCAAGCAAATCAGGGTTGGTCCAACTTTAATTTCTTCTACAAAAGATGTAGTAGCTGCATCTAACTGCTATGTTCATTGTTTTCAGTATCACATTTTCCTTAGTCTTTTCGTTAAAATGCAAGTCTGTGAGCATTGACAAGAGAGATTCAGAAGAAGTTCCAAATATTCCGAGGGCACTCATAGAAGGGCTGACGAATTTTACCGTCGAGTATGATTTCTGGAGGCTACTAATAAGAGGGTGGTACTTATTAGCCTTGCGATCGCTATTTAGTTTTATATTGGATTCAAAGCAAACAGTGAGTTCCGGTACCTAGACAGTAGTATTGTTGAGCACTAGTACCAGGTTTGGTCGAAGAGAATCACCATTTATTAAAGATGGAGGTAGAAAGAAAGGAAGGTCTGCATATAATGAGCTATTCGCTATAGATGAGAGGGTTTTGGCAATATGTAGTAAACGGAATTATGATGCCAGGTATATCTACCATCTTGAAGATAGGATTTGCAACTAGAAAATATGTGCTGGAGCGTCTCAGACTGGAAGCAGAAAGAGCATGCAGATATAGTGGAGAGAGACCAATATCAGAGATTTTTCTTAGTAGCAAGAGTATTGTTGATATCAGGGGCGGATCTAGAAAATTTCATGACTGTCGCACACAGGGAGTGGCTCGTTAGTGGGCGTGGTCAAACGAATGAATTCTGCGACTGTTTGCTGTGGGGCTGGTGAAGATAGTCAAAATAAATTACACATTTTGAGGACGTAAATATTACGCCATAACGCATTTTAAAATTAAGCCATGCAAAGGAGGTACTCATACTGACTATGATATAATTATAATTTCCAATTATATTTATAACCCTAACCATGACCAATGCTCTAACCCATTTCAGTACTCAGAGTTACAAACGAATTGCTATTAATGCTTCATGCTTCACTATAAGCAGGAGCGGATCCATGGAGGACTGAGTGTCATGACCCTCTACCAAATAACAATATTTCCTATAGCAAACAATAATGTTAAGAAACTTCCTACATAAAAAAACAATAATGAATCAGATGGGCCCCCAACTTCCAGCGCTAGACCCGCTCCTGATTATAAGACATATAGCCAGTTACCAAAAGTATTTCATGACGTATTTCACAAATTCTATGTAGCTGAAATGACAACACAAAAATGCGCTTTGAGCATGGGGAATTACCATTCTCAGGATCATTCCCCTGCAAATTGAAATATGACTCTGAAAGTTACCTGCTCTCTGCAAATGATTTCAGATTGGTTTCAGGCACGTTTAAGGAGCAAGAGAACATAATTTAATTTTGAAGTAATATGTTGAAATGCAACTTGCAGCTAAGACTCTTTTATCACTCATAACGTGAAGGCGTGGGTTATTCTTTAGAATATCGCTGTTAGCAGATAAGTCTTCAGCTAACAGGATTTTCTTCGAAATTACCGCACATTTGCCGAGTTTTGCTAATTCAGCATTATAGATTGACTCCAACGCGTTTTAGTTCTCTTCTTCAATAAAGTGCTTCACTTTTCCGGCAAGTCCATCATAAGATAATAAAGATTGCGACTTGAATGGACTTTGCTGCCTTTCACGTGCTAAGCAACCTAATAAATTCTATCTATCAAATCTATTGTAAGATTGTGCGACAACACTACAAAGCATCCTTTAGGCATATGGTCGCACAGGAAACGATATCATTGGCTACCTCAATTCATATGCAAATTGTGCGACAGTCGTGCGACAGTGGGAAAGAAGCATCCTGTGCAGACATCTTACTCTATCTGCTTTGTTGCCCTATTGGGCTTCAGTAAAAACTATTAGATTTAACAATCCGGAATAAAGATTCCAAATATGGGATCTCCTCCTTCTATCCAGCTCCTCCACAGAATAGGAAAGTGTAATGCATTTATATATAATTCCCTACCTACTAACACAAACAGAAAAATCCATCTTAGAGCTGATTTGATGTAGTACAAAGTAGAAAAACTTGCCAAGTAATTAAAAAATATTATTGCGCAGCTGAGTGTTGACTGTCGCATGTGCGACCAGTGCGACGGTCTAGATCCGCCCCTGGTTGATATACTTGACGATAAAATTAAAGATGTTGTTAGGCATATTATGATGAACTTTAGTCCAAAATTTGCGATTATACTTACTGCTTTGAAGAAGTATAGATGAGATAACAAAGCCTTGTGACTTCAGTTCGTGATGAATACGGTCTTCATTGTCATTTTGAATAGCGGAGAGAACTTGTTTTGTATTTCGATATTGATCATATTGTATATTACAACCAGAGCTAGTACGAGACCAAAGAGCATTTATGTCATTATTAGGAGATGACTTCAGGGCATTTCTAAAAACTACTTGGCATTGAGCAAATTTTGTTGAAGGAAGAACAAGGCTAAAACCATATTTTGATTTCGACAAAACAAGGCTGCTAAGGGTGGCACTAATCGGTAGCTCAAGCCATTGACGGATATATTTAGAAACCAGGTTATCTATGTTTTCATTGTTTTTTTTTCAAACTTCAATTTCATTCTCAAATAACTAAAATACAATTATGCGTCTCTCTAAAACTAGGCAACGTACAACTGGCTGTCAGGTTAACTACTCAACTAAACAAAATGAAGAAAAAAACTTAATGTGACATCAATTGAATAGAATGGAAAATAAAATGAAAATAAAAAGAAAAAATCAATAGCATTTCTCATAAATTGAGTAAGTCAGGGTTTGTCCAGGGTTTATTTCGGCAGCAGAAAATAAAGCAAGTACTTCTTATAGTTATGTTGATGAGGTTAGATAGAATGTGTTTTTGCACTTTATCGTTAAAACCAAGAGATTTAAGAAGAGTAATGAAAGATTCAGAAGAAGACCCAAAATTACCAAGGGCTCCCATAGAAAGATTTATAAATTTGATTTGTTTTTGTTTATAATTTGGAAGCAGAGTTTGTTGTAGAGGATAATATGTTGAAGCCTTACGCTCACTATTGATTTGCATGTTAGTTTCAAAACCAATAGTGAGCTCAAGAATATACAGAATCTTTTCCTTAGTAATTATCAGAAGATCGGGTCGGAATGCACTACCTGTGATAAAAGAAGGAGATATAAAAGCAGGAAAATCTGCGTATAATGAGCGATCTGTAAGTGTGGAAAATGTCTTAGCAATGGAATTTAGGACAGAGTCATGTCTCCAGGTATACCTACCATGTTCTAGATACAGCTTACAGCTAGAAACAATGTGTTGCAAAGTTTCAGATTGCAGGCAAAAGGAATATGCTGATGATTGAGAGATGGACCACTTTGAGAGGTTTTTTCGAGTTGCCAATGTATTTGTTTAGTATTTCAGAGAAAAGTTCAAAATATGTTTGGGTAGTTTTTGTTGAACATGTGACCAAATGCTGGTGGTAACCTTTGAAGCGTATTTAAAAACCGATGAAATAGCTAGTCCTTGTGATGTTAATTCACTTGATATACAATGATGGTGGTGAGTTTGAATAGATTTGAGAACTTGTTTTGTATTTCTGTACTGATCATTTTGAATGTTGGTAAAGTGTTAGAATCCTGCCACAAAGCTTTTATATCAGAATTAGGAGAGGATTTTAAAGCATTCCGAATTATTGTTTGACACTGTATAAACTTGGTAGATGGAAGAATAAGACTTAGGCCATAGTTTGATTTGCTGATGATGAGATTACTTAAGGTGGCGCTTATTGGCAATTCAAACCACCGACGCACATAATCCGCAACTTGGTTATCTAGGTTTTCAATGACCCATGTTTTGCTAAGATCAGCTATAGTGAGGTGCCAGGGAATTTTAGAGAGAACATAGCGATGGTATAGCAACAGTTCATTTCTAGGATGGCAAGGGATTTTATCAATTTTGCATAATGAGTTATTAATAGTTTCCAATAAAATAGATCTGTGCTCTACGTTATCCATAGAGAAGGAGAAGTATCTGCCGAGATATTTAAAAGAACTGCCAATGCTGACAGTGGGAACGAGATCATGATTAATGATAAGTTTAGGCAAAAACTGCACAGATGAGGTTGAAGACCTTTTGATTCCAAATGAGGAGCATTTATCAACCCTGATGGTCACATCAGCCCAATTACACCATCTAGAAAAATGGTTTAATAAAAGCTGATTCTCTTGTTCCAGACTTGTAATAAAAGCTGCATCGTCGGCAAACTGAAAACAGTGCAATGGATTTAAAGAGGCTGTAGAAAATCCAAATTGTGCGAACTTAGGATTGGATATATATCTGATAAAGGTATTAAAGCATAGATTGAAGGTTAATGGGCTGAGGCAGTCACCCTGTAAAACACCCCTTCCCACCTTTATAAATGGAGTTTTGACGATCTATCACGACTTGGTAATGATAGATGTATGAAAATTAGAATAGAGATTGCCAATGATTGTTTGGATATGCAAAGGGTATGATGGTGTTTTAGTACTTCCGGAATAAGATTATGATTTACCTCACCCAATGCATTCTTGAGATCTAGTAAGGTGATGACAAGAGATCTTTGTTTCACTCGTACTTTGTTGATTACTTGCGCCATTTGAGCAGTGTGTTCAAACGTGCCTGGTAGTTTAGGGAGAAAGCCCTTCTGGATTTTGTGCTCTAGCTAAATGTTAGAGCTCAAGTATGAAAACATAGAGTCACGAACACAGGAGGTAAAGATCTTCAATGGGACACTTTCAAGAGTTATTGGCCTAAAGTTTGAGGGATCTAAGGTATCGCCTTTCTTGTGAATGAGGACCGTGCATGCCCTTTTCCAATTCCAAGGAATCTCATCAGAATTCCAAAGCAACGAGAATAGTTCAGTTAAGTATGTTCTAAGAAAAGGGCAACGCTTGAAAGGAATAACAGAAAGTTTATCGAGAGGGCAGGGTGATCCAGATGCTTTTATTCTACGAACGATCTTGGTTATTTGTTGGTATGAAGGAGAGGAAAGATTGTATGGTATTTTAGGCTGAGGAAGGGAGCGAATCCAGCTTGGGATTTTGAACGACTTGGATGGTTGTTTGGCACGGAAAAAGTCTCTGGAGAAAGTAGTACAAGTTGCCATACTCAAAGAAGGAAAAGGTGAGGCACCGCTGTTTAGATTGGTTTTGACATACCTCCAGAAATTGTTTTGAATTCTGCAAGTACTTTGATGCATCTTAAGGCCGCGTATACCTTTACATATTTTTCCACAGCAACATTTCACGCTATGAAAATTGCTAGGAGACAACGATGTATTTCTATTTCCAGAATCAAGTTATACTCGCGAATGAGACTGGTGCTGAGACTGTTGATTACCATTAAAGTTATCACCATTATTTATCACCATTAAATCATTACCATCATCGCCACGAATGGCGGCCTAATGATTTAAATCGTCTCCACAAAATGAGCAAATCACCATTACAGCGAAAAGAAACAAAACACTGCGTCTCATCATCTTCGAAGCACACGAAAGTATCAAAGCCAGAAGTTAAAAAAAGTAACCAATATAACAATAATGATAATGATAATATGTAAAAATAATGATAATAATAATAATATGACTTGTCATGGGTATGGGGTAAAAATGCATCCGGTTGCAGAGTTTCCACATGGTATAATGAGGTTACCCTTTGCTGCAACTACCTCCAGGTCACCCTTGAGCAAGGTTTAGTGCCTGTTAGCTCCCCCCGAGACCATGAAGTTCCGGGTTGGCATCCGGTGGGGGATAGTCTGTCTCATGGGTAGGGGGACTCTTTAGCCTTGGTTGGAAACCCTTCTAGTGATGGTGTCACGAGAAAAACACTGGTAGTTGTGCAACCTAACATTCACTAGGCCTATTATTAGTGAAATGTTAAATCGAAATTCTGAAGATAACGGCGTAATTAGAACCGGACCTTTAAGAGCAGGCTCTTCGCCCGGCAGGTGTTCCCTGGTTCGACAGCGGGGACCCGGTCGTCATCCTGCTACTGTCAGAACAAAGTGGTCTAAGACCGTGAACATGATTGCTATGGAATGTTTTTTAGAAGTAAGCTTTTTGATGATGAAGGCAAGCCAATTAGAAGTTACAGGCAACGGATGATGCAAGAATGGAAAAATCATGGGGTCTTTGAATTCACTGAGCAAAGATTGTGTGAACATGCAAGAGCGATAAGGAAAAATGGTTGGCTTTCTGATTTGGAGCTTGATAACATTCGTAGAATGATAGAAACAGAGAGTTACATAGCGAATGAAAGTACTCAATATGTGGAAGAGAACCAAACAGAGGAAGACATGATAAGACAAAATGAGGAAAAGGAGGAGATTGGGAATGAACCGGATGAAATATTAAACAATTTGGCTGCTAATGTGAAAGCACTAGATCAGGAAACGCACCATATTATTGACAAGCTGAATGACATTATTACTAGCAACAGAAATGCTGATGGCATTTACTTTAAAAAAAGTGATATAAAGATCTTAAAGCAGACAACGGCCAAGGTGAACCGGGTAATTGAATTGATTGAAACAAAGAATATAACACAGGTAAATAATCTTATCAAAGCTGAGGTGTTTGGGTAGCAGATCAAGTAGGTCTCAAAAAGTATAAAGGCGGAAAGAGGAAGGACCCATGGTGGAAAAGACGTATTGAGGGATATATAAGGCACCTGAAAAATGCTATCAATATGTTTGGAAGGGTAAAAGAAAGTCCAAATTGGTAAACACAAAGAGGGTAAGGCTAAACTGACTGTAGAAAAGTATCGGGTAAAAAAGAAAAGGTTTAACAACAGTGATCGAAGAATTAAAACAAAGGATCCTCGCAAAAGCTGCTAAAATAGCTCGATACGAACAGAGGATTCATCAGTACAGAGTTAATAGATTGTTCAAAGTGGATCAAAAGAGAGTTTATAACGAGTTCAATGGTCAAATGGGAAATAATAGAGGGGACATGCCGAATACTGAAGAAATTAGGACATTTTGGAGTGGAATATGGAGTGTGGAGAAAGAACACAATAAAAAGGCTGATTGGTTGAGTGATCTGAAAAAGGAAATGGTGAAATTAGAACAGCAGAATGTGTTATTAATTAGAAAGTAAAAAAGCTATGCAGTAAAATGCCAAACTGGAAGACATCCGGACATGATGGGGCTCAAGGTTTTTAAATAAAAAGACTAGATAAAATGTATGGAAGGATAGGTACCCAATTGAATGATATCCTAGAAGGGCAAGAGAAATACCTTCTTGGATGACGTATGGACGAACAGCACCATGTCAAAAGGATGTAGCAAAGAGAAACTCTGTGGAGAACTTCAGACCAACAAGCTGTCTACCGCTTATGTGGAAGTTACTTACAGGTATTGTTGCAGAAGATATTTACTGTTTTATGGAAAATGAGAACTTATTTCCAGAGGAGCAAAAGGGCTGCAGGAGGAAAAGCAAGGGAGCAAAGCATCAACTACTGATTGATAAGGCAGTTCATAAAGATTGTAGAAAAAGGAGAACTAACCTTGCTATGGCGTCGATAGACTATAGAAAGGCATAAGATTTTGTACCACATAGCTGGATTCTAGAGTGTCTTGAAATGTTAGGCTTTGCTGAAAATATCAGAAAATGTTTGGAGAACTGCATGAAGAATTGGAAACTCCGGTTAGCTTCTAATGGGTTGGATTTACGCGAGACTGGCGTCAATAGAGGTACTTTCCAAGGCGATAGTCTGTCACCATTGATCTTTGTTATTTGCATTTCTCTTTCACTTCTTTTAAGAAAGGTAAAGGCTTCGTATGAATGGGTAGGAAAGAATTGATACTTAGTCACCTTCTCTTCATGAATGACCTCATGCTCTTTGGAAAAAGTGAAGAACAAATAGATAGCTTAGTACAAACAGTGTTTAGATTTAGTGAAGACGTAGATATGGAATTCGGGCTAAAGAAGTGTGGAGTGGTTACTCTAAAGAAAGGAAAGCTTGTTAAGTTTGGTGGAATTTATTTGCCTAACCATGAAATTATGAAAGAAGTAGATGAGAAAGGATAAACTTATCTTGGTATTTTAGAGTTGGATCTGACAAAAGAACACGAAATGAAGAATAAAGTTACTGCAGAGTATAAAAGGAGGTTAAAGCTGATATTGAAATCAAAATTGAATGGCAAGAATAAGATTCAAGCAATTAATACTTGGGCTGTTGCATTGTTAAGATATGGAGCTGGAATTACTAATTGGAAGGTAGCTGAGTTGAGAAAAATTGACAGGACAAACAGAAAGATACTAACGATGCATGGGGCCTTTCATCCCAAGAGTGGCATGAATGAATATATCTGAAACGAAAACATGGAGGTAGGGGCTTGATCAGTATTGAAACATGCGTAAAATTGGAGGAGAGCAATTTAGGCTTGTACGTGCGTGAATCAAATGAAATGCTTCTCAAAGGTGTGAAGAAAGTGGTCATAATTAACACAGAGAATCTTGCTGACAGAAAAGATTTGAAGAAAAATAGCCAAAATGAATTTAGAGATAGATGGCAAGGAAAGAAAATGTGTGGACAGTGTGCGCGTGAGATGCCTGAAGAGATTGATAAAGAGTTATCGTGGCAGTGGTTGGTACAATATGACCTCAAAGTACAAACTGAAGCAACGATTTGCGCCACACAAGAACAAGCATTAAGAACAAATTATATAAAGAATAAAATTGACAAAACATCGGAAAATTCATTATGTAGAGTATGTAGGGAAAAGGGGGAAACTGTGCAGCATATAATATGTAAAAAACTAGCTCAACGTGAGGATAAAAGAAGACATGACGCAGTTGCAAAATTGGTTCGCTGGACATTGTGCGAGAAGCATAACCTAGAGAGAACAGAGAGGTGTTATGAGCATTGCCCTAAAGGAGTTGTGGAAAATGATGATGTAAAATTGATCTTTGATATAAATATTCAATGTGATTATATTATTGAGGCAAGGAGACCCGACTTAATCTTGGTGGATAAAAAGGGAAAATCATGTTTCATCGTCGATATTGCTGTACCAGGAGATTGTAGAGTACGTGAGAAAGAACTCGAAAAGATTGGAAAATATCAAAACTTGAAGATAGAGCTGAAAAGGCTGTGGTCGCTGAAAAGAGTAGAGATTGTACCAGTGGTTGTAGGAGCTCTGGGGTGCATTAGCAAGGGCTTTAGTAGATGGATGGACATACTTGGTATTAAACTAAGCATTGGAATGGTATATCAAATCAGTCTTCTTAGGAACTGCTAGGATACTCAGGAAAGTCTTAGACATGTAAAGTGAAGCACCCTCTTGGCCTTTGGCTACGTGTTGTAGCCCGCCCATGAGGAATATGTCGGCAATAAGAACTGCCTGTGCTAAAGCTATACGACAATAATAATAATGACTAAAACTGCGATTTTTAAAACTTTGACCTGGTTTTACAACCCGGTCAACCCAGTCTGGATCCGCCCCTGGTGATTTTAATAAAAGTAACTAAAAATCGGCCTCAAATTGAAGCCAGTCACCTTGGATTAAGTATGTCAAATTTTAGAATGCAGCTGAAAGAGAAGCTGCCACTTTCAGTACAAAATTGCTATAATTACAAGGCTATAAATATCATTAACTTTCATCTATGTATCTGCAATAAGGGCTGCAATTATATCATAGGATCTTTGAATAACGACTTTTACTTTGTGTTCTTGAGTCAGCTTCTTTTATTGGGTGGTCATTGATGTTGTGGATCCGGATTGAGTCTCTTTTGCTGAATAGGCTTGTGTTGAGAAGTAACGCTTGAAAAATGTGTAAAACTAGTGTACTTTCAAGATCGATTCCAAGTACCGACTTCTTCTATCCGTATCCTGGAGAGGATATAGCACACCTGAAAGCTGTACAAAGCTCAACTCTGTTGTCGGCCAGTCTTCCAGCCTCAGTTATTGTCATTCGCAGCACATCCTCTATGTCTTTCTCAAAATAGTCTATCCAATTCCATCATATCTTTTAAGGTCTCCAAAGAAATTTAACTTCTGTTTTTCTCTGTAGCTTCTAAGCCAATTTTCTTTCACCTCAAGTTTATTCCTTATCAATTGATTAAAGTACCAACTACCTCGCTCCTAATGAGATATTTTTCATAACTGAACTTGTATCTTTTGGGTCTTTTCAGTGGGTTGCAATGGTCAAACCATCAATGGAAGTGAATCTCTCTTGACTTCACCCAAAAGCGTGACTCCCACGACGGAATCAATTTCAGCACATGTAACATCAATCCCTGAGGATTTTGCACTTTTGCAGAAGGCAGGATTAACAGAAGAAAACAGAATTGACGTAGCAGCACTTATCGAATACGAAAATTCAACTGAATTTGTGTTTGGAGAGCGTTTCATGTTGGTAGATGCATCTTGGGGGACAGTGCAGAATGCTTTGACAAGACTGAAGCTATCGCAAGACCTAATTGTTGAACATGCCAAATACATTATCCACCCATGTATTATCGATGCTTGCCTGCGAACTATGTTTTGCCTTGACTTGAAGAAATCAGCTGCGGACAATTCAACAGTACCATCTGTTATGCCCATTGGTAAATCATTTATACAATTCCTACTGTTTCTTCATTGTCTGCTTTCTAAGTTTAGTATGCATATCAAGAGGAGCTAAGAGTTGGAAGCTCTTGTCTCTAGTTCTATAGCCAAATCATTAATATCATAAACATTCATTTAGTCCCTCTGAAGCACATTTAGTAAGTGATAGCAGAGGGCTGAAAACTTAATTGGACGAGAGAGTGGCATGTGACTTTTCAAACTCTCTCTTCCAATCAAAATTTGACACCTATGTTATAGGTGATATGATTTATTCATTGCTATAACATTTCTCTTTTATTGTCTTCTCAAAGGGGTTGATGAAATAAGGACATACCCTATCAAAAGGAGGCTGAAGCATATTTATTGCATGGCAGTAAGGATTGATGACCATACATGCAATATTTTAATGACAGATGAAGAAGAAAACATTTTGTTGAAAGTCGATGGATTTAAGGTAAGTAGAAACTATATTGATAGTCAATTGCTGTAGAAACAGTTCATTGTAGCTCTAGTCCTCTATCCATAGGTAGTTACATGACTTAAATTACCTACTTACTCTCTCATTCACAAACTCATTCTCACTCATTCCTCATTCACTCACTGACTCACTCACTGACT
>WIPJ01005070.1:0-28322 GCA_018155075.1 Cassiopea andromeda
CTCACTCACTCACTCACTCACTCACTCTCTCAAACTTATAGACGCAAGCAAATACGCACACAAGAGCTTACGTGTGCTGGTGAGCATTAAAGAGCCATTCATTAGTAGGCTAAAATTGGGCATAGAGCTATACTTTAGTCTATTCTTCCTAATAGACACATGAACTTCGTTGTAAAATAGTCAAACAAGCTGTTTTTTGGAGAGTAAATGGGCGTGCACAGCGTAGTTCTCATACAGGCACTTTTACATTGAATTCAGATAATAAATATGTTACATTAAAATGCCAGGTCTGTCAACCATCGAGGAGTGCTCAGTTTATCGAGATTCCAGTCCTTCTTTTTGAAACTTCTTATAGCAGTGTTCATAACACCCCCTGGAATATCCTAGCACATCGTACTTCTACGTGGACTGCAGAACCTAATGGCTTAGCTTTAACTCCGCTCCCCTTTATTTGGAGGGCACCATAGACAACATTCTTCTATGTTCGTCCCACAAGCTTGATGCTCCATATGGTGCTACTCCATTTAGCTTGCCTTCTTCTTGGTTCTATACTTTCGCCTTCATGTAACGCAGACTTAATGCAGGGTACAGGGAGCATTACAAGAGCTTTATTTGAAATTTATGCCACAGTTCCTACTCCTGTTTGTAGCTCATCTGCGATATTTATTCTCTAGATCTTTACAGATATATAAAGCATTCGTTAATTCAGGGTAGCTTAGCTTTAATACTCGCAATATGAAGTCTCTGACTATTGCCTGTACACATTGTTATAGTTAGTCATGATAGTTACTTGTACAAAAAATGCCAAGCTATTATTCGTTTCAGGATGATTTGAAGACAAAACAAATATGGATGGATGTGTCATATACCCAAAAGTCTGCAGTAAATTTGCATCTAAATTTAACTGCAATGGAAAATTGTTGATACTATTTGCTTCTCTTTAGGTCAAAGAACTTGCAGACCAAAAAAGGCACCCCTTATTAGAGAAAACTGTGTACAATGTAAGCTGGTCCCCACCTTCTAAAGAACCATTGCAGGACAATAACAATAGAGCAAAGGTTGATTGTCCCTTTTTACTGATTTCCTTGGAAAACGAAGAATTGAGCACGACAGCAGTGTCAGCTCTCCACAAGCTTGGCGTAAGCAGTGATGATATTACATCTGTTTTAATTCAAGATGTTAACTGTGACATCCAAGAGAAGTTCCATCGATTATTTGAAGACATAAACCGCACGAATAAAGCAATGATTATACTCAACATGCTACCAATGTCGGCTAGAGCATTGCCTCTCGAAGCCTCCTTTTCAACAAAAGCAGAATGGCTTTGTTTTGAATCGAACCTGGAGATTATAAAATTGCTTTCAAAACTGCATATTGACAATAGCAAACTTATTTCTATAAGTTACAATATTGATGATGAGTCGCGCGCTGGCTCTAGTAAATTGAGCATATGGGGAGGAATATCAAGAGGTATGAGCGTGTCTGCTGACTTAGAGGTAAGGCAACGTGTGATTTCAGCAGAGATTAGGTGTGATGCTGATGAGAAAGCTTTCATCAAATTGATCCTTGAGAGCACAAGGGATACAGTTGAAGAAAGAATGGCAATCACAGACAAGCAATTGCTCCAGCCTACATTAAAAAGATATGATTTTAAGGTTAGAGGATTCTCTTATTTCTGTAACCTGACCGCTACATATTTTAAAAGGAGTTGCTTTGCTGCTCTTACTTCTTAGGCAACTGAAGGGAAACAGTATTAGTCTCTACAGTCTAACTTTTCATTGTAGTCGAGAGATGGAAAGGATGAAGAAAGGCCTGGGGCGATTGTAAGAAAAGGAGACAACTACTACTTGTCATGGTCAGATTTTCAACAATCATTCAAACTGAAAAGACTCAGCGAAGATAATACAGTTTTACTGCCTGAATTTGTCGAAATCAAAGTCTCTCATGTGTCATCAGCCTTTGGCCAAACTGGGCACATCATAGAAGAAATCAAACAATCTGAGCCGAGACAAATTTTTCAATGTATGGTTGGTGAAGTCACTTTGGTGGGCGAAGGTGCACTCGATTACAAAATTGGAGATGAAGTAATTGCATTCGTATCTTCGAAGTGGGTGAGGTCACGTTACCGAGTTCCTGTTAAACAAATTCTTAAGAAGCCAACTTACTTATCAAAGGAACAAGCAGCAGTTGCTTCTGGTATGCCAGCTATCTTAATCCTTAAGAACTCTTGACATTAATATCTTTGAAATGTACATCCATTTGATTTTTTTGCCTGCATATATTTTCATCACATATTTGACAGGTGGATTATCTAAAACCAGTCTATTAGTTCACAGTGCATGCAAAAAGGAAACAATTTTAGAAACTAAAGTATGTGATAGAATTTGACCAATTCTCAGAGTACTCTTCTATCAAATGGTACTAGTGAAAATTCTAGGCCATACTTTTCATCAATGATTAGAAGTTTTCCCTTTTGAATTCATCACGATAGCGTAGAAGTAAATTAATAGCTTGGGTACTCTTTTGCACATGCGTACAAGCAGTGGTGTAGATGAAGGGGAGCACAGGGGAAGATCTTCCTAGCTCTGTAAAACTCTTGAAAATAAGAGCATAGAATAATCTTTATTCTGTTGTATAAGGCTATTTGAACTTAAACAATTGTTGAGAAGTTATTTGTTCACACGATTTAAGGCATAAAAAGCACGCTGTTTACTAGACGACATTTTCATTTTCACATATAGCTACGTGAATATAGCTAATAATAGAACCCCCTATCTATCAATTACTTCTACACCACTATAATACACATTACAAAACTGAGAATTTCGTTCACCGAACTATGTAGGAAATTGAGAATATTTTTCAACAGTTGTTCAATACCGCAATTACCCCTCTCCTTTACACCTGATTACACGTGATTGTTTTCTCATTTGCATATCTGTTTCAGCTTCATTTGCATATTCATATCAGCTACTTGACCGCTTACACAAGAACACCAATACCAACGCTAACATGCACGTTGCTGCGAGTAATCAAGGACATGGCATTTGCTGGATGATAACAAAAGTAGCTCAAGCTAAAGGATTGAATGTTACTTCCGAAGATTTTTCAAATCCTAATATCAAGTCACAAAAAGTGGAAGATGGCAACTCTTCCATCGACTACCTCGTTTGCTCTTCAGACTTACATCCTGCTGATGCCCATGCCTTGATAGAGAGACTGCATAAAGGTATCGTCTTTAGAAATTTTATGCTTATCAATCAAGTCCCTTTTTGTTGTCTCAACGAATATGACACCTCTTTGCTAGAGGAGTTTCAAATAGAAACATAAGATATGCACATTTTGCCTGAAGGTCAAATAGCATGTAGGGCGATTTAATAGTAGAAAGCACGTGCCTTTAAACTTCCTGAGCATGTAAGGGGAAAAGAAAATTGAAGTGGAGTCCCTAAATTATGCTTCAATCTACGAGAATGTGAAATAGAAACGTAAATTCCAAAGTTGGAGTAAACTGTTATGCTATTTGTTGCTACAATGTTCGATTTGTTATGGGATATACAGTAAGTTATGAAAAGAATCCTGAATGAATTTAAGCATCTAACATCTTTTTATAGCATATTATAAAGGATTGATACACTTTGTGAAGAATACATTAAATAATTCAAAAGATAATACACTAAAATACCACTTAAGAACATAGTGAAGCACATGAGACTTATATTTTTGAATGTAAATGGCATGTATATCAATGGCTGCCTCTCTCTTTCACAGATGGTATGGCTGTCATCATAAACATGACAGGCAAAAAGCACGCTTTAAACTTAGACAGAGCTGCTACAGTTGTCAACGTTACCTCATTAAATGAAAAATGCCCTGAGAATTTGATGACATTCTTCAAGAAAGATCTTGCAATGTTACTCTCCATATTCGATTTGGAAATGCCTAGTATTAATGCAAAACGACTGCATGAATTCGTTGAGTTTTATGGAAAGACGTTTGATACCAAGACAGAAGCAACCTTTGAATGCTTAAAACTAGAAGTTGAAGATAGTATACCAATGTACCTGAAGCCAGCTTCACTTGACTACCAGGGCTTGAAAGACGATCGTACGTATATTGTAGCAGGTGGCACTAGAGGTATCGGTTTAAAAACTGTGCAATGGATGGCATCAAGAGGCAAGAAAAATTTAGCATCAATGATGATGACTATTTTTCATTATCTACTTATTTTGAAGACTCAATATTGCATACATCATATATCATATTGTATCTGTTGAAGCATGTTTAGTTGCTACTTTTAAAGGAAAAAATTTCTACTGTCACTCACCCATTTTCATATATCTTCATATATTTAAGAAGGATGCCCTTCAAGTGTAAAATAACCAAATGCCTTTCAATAGTTGCATCTAAGTATTACAGATAAACCTGATAATAGTTAGATGTAAGCAATTTATGTCCTCGCTGACTAAAATATTATTTTTCTTGCCGTTCCTTAGGAATAAGAATTTTTTTTCATCGAGCTTATTGTTCTTAAGTATTTCAACAAATCAAGATAATGAAGGCAGATTATATTTCATATTATCCTGCTTCTCAAGATTGTGTTGATATCGATCATTCAACAACATGTAAATCTGTTTTTTTTGTGGGCAATAAAGTAGATTACATGGTGATTAATGTTGTGACGCATGAGCACAAATAATTCCTCCTTCAATTAATCCAGGTGCACAAACAATACTAGTGATTGGGGTATCTCCTGTCTCTCATTCTATGGAAATGGTATTCGATGAACTGAAAAGGAAGTTCCAAACAAATGTTGTTCATGTGAGGGCTAATATTGCAAATGAAGAAGAGATGCATATAGTCGATGAAATTCTTGATGAATTGCCTCCTGTAGCAGGTTTAATCAACAGTGCAGGAGTATTAGATGATAAAGAGATATATAAAATTGATAGAGATAGCTATAGAAAAGTCATGGGTCCTAAAGTAAATGGTAAGTCATTCTCTTTTGATTGCCAGAATCGTTTGGTTCGATGAACATGTTGACTTGATATGCCAAGTTTTTTAATATGAGAGCCTACTATGCCTGTAGGCTATTCACTTCAACGGCAATAATTCTCAAGAATGAAATTGCTATGCACTTGTTAGATTTTTTAATTGTTACTTCTGATGCACGCTGGTTATAATTCGATGACGACTTTCCTTTGTCTCCCACGCCCAATGACATTCTTCTTTTTGCAACTGACGTGAAGCCCAATGCACTCTAAATTTTCATGTTCATCAATTTTCTTTCTATGTAGAGCGTAATTTAGTAATGTTTTGCGTTGAATCCAATCCTTAATATGCTCTTCAAAGTTGCTTCAATTCCTGCTCACAAACGTGTTTAAATTTTTACGTAGGAACTTTGAATCTTCATGTTTTGGTAGAAAGGAGAAAACAGGAATTAGATTTCTTTGTGCTGTACTCATCAGTTACTTCAACTTTTGGAAACCAAGGCCAAGCTTCATACTCAGCAGCAAATGGGTTTCTGAACAGTTTTTCACATTACAGAAGACATGTTTGTGGGAAGCCTTGTCTTTCAATATGCTGGGGGGCAATGGGTGGAGCTGGAATGCTGGAGCGTAACTCAAGTGTTGCATTGTTGCTGGAAAATGCAGGATTCTATATGTTGGATATTGACCAGGGTATTCTTTATTTTCATCGCCTCTATTCATATGAATTAATTGAATCTTCTATCAATACAAGAGTCATTATCTGCCTAGGGCTGAACTGAGACTTGGGTTAGTCAAGGTTTCTGATTATTTGGCACTCAATGTTGCAATTTCATTTCAAATATCATATTGATAATTCCTTGAGCAATATGATGTAATGCATTACTATGACATCACAGTATTTTGAGCTATTTGCGTTTCACAAAGTGGGGCAGCCATAGTCCAGCATTGGGTATTGAGGTAGATACGAATTTGGTGACCAAAAATAAGGTTTTAATGCTGTGCTTATTGTCAGAGAGAGTCATAACAGGACTATTTTCTATGTCATTAGAGGTTGACCATCTCTTTGTCCCTTAATTTCATCACTATGTGGATGTAGGTGAAATTTTAATCTCAACCGAAACAGAAGGATCTGAATGACTGTAGTGGATGTAGAGATGACATATTCTACAAGGAAAAATTCATCTCTATTGAGCATTAAATCCGTTCACTTTTGATTGAAGCATGAAATATGAGAGAAATAATCCTTATAACTTACACCTTTTAGGTATCAAATGGATGGAGAAAATTTTGCTTTCAAACTCTGCTGAAACTTGTCTCTGCATATGTGACATGGAATGGGAGCGATATCTCCAAACAGTATCAAACGGTAGATCATTTTTTGAGATGATGCGGCTAGAAAAAGGTGACAGTCTTACTTCCCAAGGAGAAAACATCCTGACCGTTTTACTAAATGCGTCTTCTAGGGATGATCAAGAATATGTACTGTTGGAGTTTATCAAAAAAGTTCTGGTGTCATTCACGGGGGGAAATGAAGAAGAGATAGATTGTTACGTTCCATTGGTTAATTATGGTGTTGATTCCGTTGGCGCATCCCTTTTCAGGTCAAAGATTTTGCAAGATTTCAACATCGAGCTTGAGGTAACAGGATGTTTAGTTGAGTTTTTCAAGTTTAGGGAAGAATGTAAATAGAAAGCGGATAAATGAAATGAAATTACTAAGATAGCGACATCTTGAAAGAGCTTACTTTTACTTACTGAGTTCGCATTGAGATGTGCGATCTGATAGTTGAGGGCACATGCGTTTCTAGAATGCCCCAATGCAAGAAAAGTCAAATTCACACGAGTTACAATGATGGGATGTGCCACTATACGTTCACATGGTCAATGTTGAAGATAAAAAGTCCCAAAAATCAAACACTAGATAAGAGTGTGGAAGTACTTAGTTCCATTTCAGTAGCTTTACCAGGTTCACCTGATGAATGGTTCGGGGTTTACGACTTTGTCTAGGAAGGCTACTTTAGCAAGCCTTGTGCAACTGGTTACCCCTACGTTTGTAATTACCCTGAAAGCTAACATTTCCTCTCAGCTGCTATCTATCTTTACTCAGAATATTGTATTGGTCTTAAAATCGCATTCATGGATTTGTAAGAATACTAACATTATGAAATTTTAATATTGTCGTAATAAAACGAATTAAAATCGTCCCTGCTCGCTATGAAAGATAAAGCAACTGATCAGGTTTTCTGAGTGGTTTGATTTTAATACAATAGATTTTTTGGATGTAATTAAACTCTCTTTAAATTTGCAGGTTTTCTTCTTCATACTACCAGAGACAACACCAACAGCTCTCACCAACGTCTTGCTTGACAAACTTAATGCATCGAACGTTGTATCTTTTGAGCCTTTAGAGGAAATAGCTCAAGAGGAAAGTAAGAATACAGTTATGAATAGTTTATGGTATTGAATTTCTGCTATTGAGAAGCGCAAATTAATGTTATTATTTCATTGAGCTTTGCACAAATAGAAAACTTCTTTTCCTCATTCCATCATATTTTACATCTCCAAAATTCTACAAGGTTGATTGATTATCAATTAGTTTGTGTGAAGAAGAATGTATCTGAAGATTGCAAAGAGAAGAATGAAATTGCCTGGATGTTTTCCTACTTTGATCATGTACTAGGACATAAACTATATTATTGAACTTCCTGATAAGCATTTAAAGGTATTAACGGTATTATGCTGTTTTGCTTTAAAGAGAATGGGTTCCTACATAGACGAAATACTGCTGGAAGGCGTTTTTACTCATTTCGCACGGTTGCACCACAACACACAGATGACGTCAATAGGCTCATTCTTCCAGAAGATTACCTAACTGCAATTTATGATCCACCTGATGCGACTGCAAAGATATTCATAGTACACCCATCTCATCGCTACGCAGGCATATTTCAGGCAGTTGCCAGTGGAATGAAAGACCAGGTACACCAATTTTTATATGAGTCTGCAAATCCTTTATATGAATTGCGTCTCAATGTTACATTTTTGGAAGATTGCTTGAAGTATGCCTTGTTTTTTCAAGCACAATTTTTGTAATAGAAGGCCAAAGATACATACACTATATCTTGTTAGAAGTTGCATTAATGATAGTTTCTAGACAAATCTGTAATCCAATATTTGTAATTCAAGATCTGTTTTATTTGTCTAGGAATTATTTTCACTGCATGCATTTGGTTATCAAGATCCTGGTTACATTGGAGAGGATTATAAATCTGCGAGAGTGCTAGCAGAAGCTTGTACTGAATTACTTTTACGAAAAGAACCAAGTGGGCCTTACTTTCTCGCTGGCTATTCGTTTGGTGGCATTGTTGCTATAGAGATAGCCACCATTTTGCAGAATACTGGAAGGACTGTTGCCCTGCTGTCAATGATCGATACCTTCCTATGGGCTCCTGAGTCAGCATACAATTCAAAAGCTCTAATGGAACTCTTTTCAAACTCATTGGAATATGGCATCAATGTAATTAGATTTCAGCTTTTGTTCATATTGTACAGATATTAGTTCTTTAGTAGTTATAGTAAATTAAGGGCTTGCTAAAAGCTGTATCAATGATGCTCTAAATAAGCGTTTTGAAATGCATGCTAGCAAATTACTGAATTAAATTTTCATGGAATTTTGTGCTGTTGTCAGAAAAAAAGGATGTTTACATCGGAATCGTCAGTGTATAGGACCATTTTCATTTTAACCTGATGTGATCAGAACATCGTTTAAACTATGGCCATAAATTACATGAAATCAGCAGAGTATTCATGCTACTTCAATATCTAGGGAGTTAACACCAAAGGTGGAAAAACCTTTTCAAAATTTGCAAATTGTTCATGACACCACATCGTATGGCATTTTGTTACATGTGCCACGAAACATTTTGTCGTGTTTATTCTAAAAATGTAGAAATTAGCTAAAATATATATTATTTTTCAAATTTAATCAATTAGAATATCCAAATGCTAAAGCTTCAATAATTGTCACTATGCAAGTTAGAGGGATTCTGATGAAACAAAATATGAATTGTTGGGATGATGTAATGTGGATTATGTCACATCTGTCACACAACCTCTGCTAAATTTGGTGCTGGAGGCAACGTTCTTTTACAAATATTTAAGAGTCAGAGCATTTATTTCCATGAAAAAGATATTTTAGGCCTGGTTTTCAGATGCATTCATTAGCATTTTTTGTGTATTTACTTTAGACATATCTCTCTGAATCTCCATCACGCCAGGACGGTCCTATATTGCAAGAGACTCTTACTTTTTCTCGTCTTTTTGAAGTCATTTATCATTTAGCGATCTTCATTTTGATTTTCACTTGTATCCATGCGTCAAAAACCAGTTCAGAGTTGATACACTACTCTGCTTGAGCTTCATTATGGGAACATTTGAGTTTTTATTTTACACAAAAGTGTACTTGTTTGTAATTCTATCAATAGACAAATGTCATTATTGGAAAATAATGCTTGTACTTCATTAATTATCACAAAGATCCTGGAACAAAACTGTTACGAATTCAACATCTCAAAATTAAAGATAGTTTCAAAATGTTTCCTCAAAAACAGGGAATTTTTCATTCTGCTTGTGAGATTTTTCAACTTACAAGCTTTGTGTTAAAAGCAATTGAAGAATGTTCGTTGTCTGCAAAATTGTTACTTGCGAATTATGTTTCATTTAATGAATTTCCAGGAACAAATCAAAGAATTTTTTGAGCGAATTGCATTGACACAGCTAAAGATCACAAAAAGGGAATATAGTGATGAAACAAGCCAGATGGACATTCATGAAATTGCTCTTTACTTGTCTAACAAAGCAAAAATTCTGGAGAGAGAGATTCCTGATTGTAGAGTCCTGCTGCAATCAATTTTGGATGATAACAAGATTGCAAAATCAGCTACATTCGATTGGTACCCGCCAGAAGTAAGCAATTAGCTTCATTGAATTTGGAAAATCATTTTGTATTCCATACTAGAGGATGACACATTAAATTATCAAGTAGATATTTTCTCACGCAAGGTTGGCCTAGTCTTCAGTTCTACAAGGCTTTTTTATAATCCCGTGAAGGCCAAGAAAACACCGATAACATTTTAAATGCTTTATCAGGAATTATTTAATATCGAAATATCTTCAACGAATAGCGGTAAAAATTTGTAATTTGCTTTTTGCTAAGCAAAAGTTATCTGAAGCCATGGTGCAAAAAATGCTTCAATTACTTATTAGCTTATCCGCAGAATAGGTGAAAAAAAGATTATATTTAATTCGCTCTCCTTCGTACCATTATTACCACTTTATGATTAAAATGTTCTCACTTTCCGATGCACCTGTAGAGCATGTACAAAGGACCAGTTCTTTACTTCCAAGCCGAGACATGCTTATGCAAGAAAACCCAGACGAATGCTGCTACTAGAAAATGCTTTTGTAGAAGAGCTGTTGGTACTGCATTTGACGGTTGGTCATCTCTCTTTGCTGGTGATACACTTCTTGTCCAATGTTCAGGAGATCATTTTTCAATGGTCGAGAAAAGTAGAGGTCAAGATATTGGGAAAATACTCGCTACATCTGCTTCACTTATGTTTAGGAGACACTCGCCTCTTGCACGTGCACTCAAGTTAAATGCAAATCATGACACAGCCAAAGATATCTGCAAAAGCCGTGGCATGAAAGTCTGCATGATCAAAGGATCAGGTAGTTTCTTAACAATTTATACGTATTACAAAAGGTTTTATTACTCATGCTGGCAATATTGTTTGCTTGAGGGAATGAATACTGGTGATCATACTTCATGTGTAGTTAGCAACATGCGTGGAAAGATATCTAGTTTCACATAGATCTAAGATCATACTGTAAGTTCATAGCTAGTCTATGTTTCAATAGCCAGTTCAACGTCGTTAAAGTTAACGTTTTTTCTTGGCAGCTTTTCATTGCCATAGATAGCAAGATAGCAAGATAAAAATCCGCTGCTGTACTACTGCTGCTGCATACTTAATTAATTCAAAACAAGCTATTTCAGATGTTTATTAGTTTTCCATGCCATTTTCTTACGCTATCTTTTGTCTACTATGAATTAGTAAACATTTAAGATACAATTATTTTGTCTTGATGTAATTCATCATTCATTTCATAGTATTTGGGAAACGTGTTTGTACTGGATCCATCATCTATGATGAACGAAACAGACTAATCATATTTGAAGGGAAAAGCTTTCTGTTCGATAACATGAAGATCAATGAGGATGGTAAAATTAAGAACATTCACATCAACTTCTACTTATTCAAACCATTTAGCTTGTGAATTCATCATCCCATGTACATAATGTGCAATTTGCAATCATGTTCATGGGGTGATGAGTATTTCCTATAACGAAATTCGATCCAGTCTTTAAACTCTTTCCTACACATGCTTCTCATGAAGACAGAATGATGGATGGATAAAAATATTGATTTTCATATTGATGCTTGAATCATGCTGCAACTGCAACCACTTTTTCGATCATGATTCAAATAGTGCTTTTATTAGATTTTTTACCAAATTGTTTACATTTTTTTTACTTTTAGATGTTATCAGCATAAGAAAGCTCAGCACGATGGCATTGCAAAAGTCGTTTAAATCATTGGATTTTTCAAATCAAGGCCTTCATTCTGGTTTTGTGTTCCAACTATTGAAGCACAAAGTTGTATTTATGTGCTTCAACAAAAGAGATTTCAAGAATCTTAGATATCTGCTTGAGGCAATATTTCGTATCAAGCTTCTCGTGTAATTAGTATCTTAGATTGACATTTATGACATGTAACATTTCATCCTGAACTATCCGTTCATTCCATGCTATAATAGATTATATTCTCCTCAACTGCTTTATTTTAGTACTAGATTATAAACTTATTTGATCTTCTTTTCACCAGAGGCCTAAAGAACTCATTTTTTCACCAAGGTACTGATTAGTCATCTTCACAAATGATCTCTATTCAGCAAACCAATTTGAACGACCTTAGAAAAAAAGCAATTCTTTCATTTCTAAGTAGGATGGCGAGAGGGACTATCTATAATTATACGTTAAAGGTATTCCAAGCTATTCAATGTTGAAGGAAAAGCTACCCAAAAGCTGCAAGCTCTAGATTTTTCTATTCATATTGAATCCATTTTCATGCAAGAAAAGGCAGTAATTTTTTGCGTTTTCTTGATAACAGAATAATGGAAGTGACATTGTTATGGGTGGTGAACAATGCGGATAAACTAATATCAACTTTCTACGTGAGTTTGTAAAATGATTCTGACAAGCATAGGCGCCTAATCTTGATTGGCTAAAGAAGAAATCCCCATTCAGGAATCTCCTTCGTAAGTAGCCAATGATATTGCGAGAATTCCTGCTGTGCTACCGTGACTGCAAAATTTTTACTTGAAACACATTTTTGATATTAACTTCATACTGTTAGTAACAATTGGCACGATTAGCAATTCAATCCAATCGCTCTGCTCGAATTCACTGAGCTCTGTATCATAGACGCGGTCAGTCAAACCCAATTAAATCCAAAATCCAGGTATTATGGAGCTTGGGGTAAGAGATTATGATTACACCTACAGCAGCCTCTGTTCAATGAGCTTCCTATTCAACTTTGTTGCAAAATGTTATTGATTTTAGTTTTAACTATTAGTATATAATGTTCATTAGCAACATCTAATTTGGTCACATTGATTATTCCTTGCTCTCAAATTTCGTAGTGTACACATTTTGTTATAAGAAAGTGAGTTTTATTAGAAAGTATTGGACTCAGCTGCTCAAAAAGTTTTAAAAATTCATTATTGGACTTCTGAGACTTTCTCAGAAAGTTTTTTAGAGTTTGTGTAGTTAAAATTCGAGTGACATGTGCACAAAATGTCATGTTTGTGAAGTTGACTGCCCTCTAACAGTTTAACTTCTGTTAGTTTTACTAAGATTTATCATCATTTCAAGTGTACATTGAGCATTTTCACTTTCCATGAAGATGTTTTGCGAAGAAAGTCTTAAAGAAAGCTTTGATGCTGGAATCGTGAAAAGTAAAGAAAGTTTCAGAAATGGGTCAAAAAATACTTTCATATAAAAAACCGTGAAGGTCTTTGCTAATATATATATTTGTTAATTGTGATGTCAATATCAGTATAAGTAAAAGCAACTCTTTTGACCGTTTCTACATGACTTTTATTGTCTCCTTTTTCTGCTTGCATTAAATTTGTGAGGCCACCAAGAAACTTGAAAATGACATTATTAAAACCACAAAACTATAAAAATTATGTACTTCGCATCATTTTAAATATCCTGTGTTTTCGGGAGATCAGGGAATTGCGTACCCAATGTGTATGAAAATGCAAGATAGTTAGTTATAATACAGAGATTTAGCATCATGTTCGTCATAATGCTTCCTAGACCATTATTTTTTAGCCATGCCGGGTTTTTTGTAAGAAACCAACTTTCTGCTTTCAGCTTGGGTGTTTCTAAATTTGTTTCCAATTCCAGCGCAAGATATTTCTTGATTGCTTCTTAAATTTTGAAACGTATACTAAAATAGCAAACCGGATTAGGTTACAGTGACACAAGACATGGAATTCCCAGGTTCTGTAGAGCATCTAATAGATATTTCCATTTTGTTGTAATTTGATTATATAACTGTTGCAGATTCAATGACATTGATTCGGAAATCAATAATATAAATATCGGTATACACCAAGGATCATACCTAGGTCCTATATTATTCGTCATTTATATTAACAACCCCCACATGCAATACTCAGCTCTTCTGTTTCCATGAATGCTGATGAAACAAGCTTTTGCTATCAATCGCTAGATATCAATAAGCTTAGTGACATCATAAATAACGATCTGGAATAGCTGGAAAATGGTTAGTGGGTAAAAAATTGCCCGTAATGCAATGAAAACTCAGTCAATGCCCATTTCTACCAAACAGAAACACACGTTATTACAGTATCAAGAGCTAAAAATTTCAATAAAAATCAGGGATCATGAATTGGCAGTCGTTGACACATCAAAATATCTTGGTCTACAAATTGACAAATCTTTAGATTGGAAATACCATGGTAGTTCTCTTTCCTCTAAAGAATCTAAAGCTGTTGGTTTTTCAAAACATACCAAATCTATCCTGCTTTTAGAAACTTTAATTAATCTATGCGCAGGCTTCCAGAACCTCATTTTCGTTGTTGCTGTTCCGTGTAGGACATACAGCCTACTGTGGTTTAACGGAAAAAGCCACTTGCAGAAATTACAAAACCCAGCTGTAAGAATCATAGATGATAGCAACTTTTCGCTTCTAAGCAAAATGCTTCGAAAAGACCACAATTGTCTGCCCGACAATGTTGGGAAGAATGTTTTCTTGCCTTTCAACGAAACGTCAACTGAAAAAAGAACGTCAGCGTATTCGGGACCTAAGAGTAATCTGAACGGAAGGAGTCGGCTCCAGGGGCGGATCTAGACAAAAGTTTAAGTGAGTTCCTGATGAGCGATTAGATATAAGAAGATTTGTGGTCCTAGGGGCTCAGGGGGAAAGCTCCCTTGTTTAATTTATTTGAGCTTCAGGGGGAACAGACCCTTATGAAGTTAAAGTTTCTGAAATATTTCTTTAATATTTCTAAGTTGCTCGTGATTTTCAAGTTCATTTTGTTTCAGCGTTTTGCTTCGATGACTGTAACAAATTGAAAATTCTGTTTTCAGCCCTCTTGTTAAATATTTAATACTACACCACTAGACAGAAAAGGGTCATTCTATAGTCCACTTCCCAAACCAGTGTCCTTTGTGGTGAATTAAGAGCGATGCATTCCAGTAAAGTATATAAGCATCGTTCTAAAAAGTTATTGCCAAAGCATTTCATTATGAAATCAGAGTCATAAATTTGAGAATATCCATTGGTTGCTACAACCCAATTAATTTCTGAATAAAATGAAAGTATGGCATAGCTCTGTAAATGAAGAAAAGTTGTATTTTCAAAACGAAGAACGCAAATAGACTTAAATGACCCCCTCTAAAAATTCAGTTGATATTCTTTGTAAACTAGCAACATTTGACAAGATAAAAGTCAGGTATACAAAAAATCTGATTTCTCTCTGCATTTAGCAGAGGTCTAATTGAAAACATGGAATTTAACTGCACTATGAGGCAATTGCAAGTTGTATTGGAAACTCCTCTGGGCAAGGATGCTTTGTTCCTTGACCACTCAGAGCATTTAAAAGTATTTTCTCAACCACTTTATTTGAAAAAGTACGCTAACAAGCAAATGCCTGATTGCACTGAATCTTACCAGTATGCTTCAAAACCTTCGTCAGCAAAACTTTTTGGGAGAAGTAACGAGCCTACTTCATCCTGGCGGAGATTATGCCTACAGGGAAGAAACGATTCAATGATTCTCGAACACTTGACTTTCATGGAATATTTTATGTCAAATAACCTATGAGATGCTTCTGAAAACTCTGTGAGGTCAAGGATTGTAGCTCTCGCGTCCGTTTCGTCGATTTGGTACAAGTCGGCGAAAATTATTACTTGCACATTTGCCCTCGTTTTCCAGCGAGCACCTGCAGTGGCGAAGCTAGACTAAAGTTGATGGTCGTGCTCATCAGGGACGTAGCGACCGGGGAGTGAGGGGGTGTAAAACCCCCAAATTTAGGATTTGAGAAAAGCCGGGTAAAATTGGGTCATTACATTGTCAAAATTTACAATACTCTTGTACAATAGTTAAAAAAACGCATAGTCAAAGGAATTATTTGTACTATATATGCAAGGATCTTTATCAAAATAGCATTTTCCAGCCAACTGAGAACCTTTACTTTGGAAATTTTTTCTCCGGGCCCAACCATCGAGTGCTCTATAGTAGACACTGGGTACGAGAGAATGTCTATTATATTAAAAATTTTTGAAAAATATGCTTGCACTTCTTTCCATAACATATGTAAATGGCCAACAAAGGTTGCTCCAATAACCAAGCTTTTGCGATTTGAAAGAATTAATGTTTATTAGAGACAGGAGGGTAATAATGCCACCCGACTAGAGAAATCTATTTCTCTGAAATCAGTTTAATCAAACGAACATAAGAAGATCATAAAAGTGAATTGGATGCATTTTCCAAGACTTTTGTAGACTATTCTACAATACGCAGGTTAATTCCTTGGCGTGAGCTATATACCAATTTAGAGTTGCCGGGCACATTGGTCCTCAATGAAAATGATCATTGAGTTAAGCTCAAGCCCCACGTCAAGGGTTTGCCCATTGCTTGAGTTGCCACTTTTGAGCAGAAGGAACCTCGCCAGTTTCATGGCAACATGGAAACTGCGAGTAATCAAACTGCATTACTCTTAAATTATTCTCAAATTTCGGTGACTCTAAACCTTGCTATTCATATAGACTTTATTCTTATAAAAAGTGTGTACTTTGTTGGGAGAAATTTTAATGTCATCTTATATCATCTTCAAGTTTGATGAGAATGTTAAGTTGTTGATGTATAGACGAATAGGCACAAAGAGGATCACTGGCCTGGCAATGCTGTAGAACGTTTGCGATGAGACTATTTGAACATCATTTCACATAATGATGAGCCCACTTTCTCTGGCTTTGTTGCAATATTTTAAGTTGCTTCCCCAAGTTCTCAGGTTTCTTCCCTGTTCCCCTTAAGAATCGGAACCAATGTTTTCTTTAGCCTCTTGGTATAAATGCTGGCAAGGATAGCTGACATATCTGCAGCACATACTTCAGTGTGGAAATAGTACAAAACAGCAATATTGTGGCCGTAGAATTTGGAAAGTTTATCGCAAAAAGTATAAATTATGTACAGTTTCTCAGTGCATAATTTTTGGTACAAAGTTAGAAGCAATTCGTCAACAGTTGCTTCCATAGGTAGCATAATTGTGAAGACCAAACGTTCTTATGAAGCATAAGGGCATTTTGCTAAGTAACCCTCCATAACACCAATGCAGAAAAGACAGTTTTTAGTGGGGACATTTCCCTCCTTAGTAGTGGCCCATGGCCTGAAATAAAATCAGATGAGCACAAATTACAACATGCAAATGAGAGAGAGAGAGAGTGCTTAGAAGTAAAAATTTACTGTAAGTTAGACTTGGAGTTCCAAGCAGTGAATGTAGGTAAAAGGTTGGAAGCAAAAGTGACAGCAATGAGATCCAAATTTCATCTCAAAAGCGATATATTTGAAGAGATATATTTCATAAAGTCATTCCAATAGTGCTATAAAACATTGTATTATGAGGAAATCTCTCCAAAGGCAAAATAAATAGTATTGAAAAATTGCACAGAAGTTTTACAAGTTGCAAAATGGGATCTAATTTATGACAGGAAGAAAAGGAGGCTCATAACATAAATGCAAGGAGTCACAAGTAGAACCAAAATACATGAATGAGCTCATTTTTCAGAAAAGAAGCAAACAAGTATCTTTTATGTAACAAAAAAGACCTGAGTATTTCATAGCCTAAAGCAGAAACTGGAAGAAAATCTGTTATATAGAGAGGACCATTTCCATGGAGTATGACTGGCAAAGACATTAAAGATTAGAAAAAGGAGCAATTCTAAAAGTGTATACATTAATATAAAGGCAGATTAATAGAGATCACAATAGTTAAAGGCACATAAATCTAGATTAGTTAGAGACATTAGGGACCAAATCTAAAGAGAAGTTCTTTGTGTTTGAACTCAAATTATTGTATGCATGTATGCATAAAGTATATATTAATCTTGTATATAGGTTAAGGCAGATTCCTAATCAGAAGTCAGCTTATGAAAATTAAGATAAGATGTCTCAACCCAAGAAATGCAAAAAACAGTCCAAAGCAGACTGTCTGGGTAAGCAATAAAGTAGTACACCATAAAATCCATTATCCAGAAGCAATTTTATGAAACAAACCATCTAAAATCCAATATAAAATACCAGCAACAAAGCAACCTTGAAAAACATGATACTTATACAAAAGCCTAAAGCAATGGGAAGCAATAAAAATTCTTCTTGATTTATGAAGAAGCAATCTCAGTGCAGAAAAGATTAGCCATTTAAAAGCCTACCAAGGCAAAGAGAAATATATAACAGCTCACAAGATTGAAAATTTCTACAGAAACAGTATCCTGTGTGTGAGTTATAGTAATTGCATGCCTACCAAGGAAAAAGAGAAATCCATAATAACTCACATGAATGAACATTTGTACTGTAATAGTATACTGTTAATGTATGAATTATAGTAATTGCATGCCTACCAAGGAAAAAGAGGAATCCATAAAAGCTCACATGAATGAACATTTGCACTGTAACAGTATACTGTTAATGTATGAATTATAGTATTTGCATGCGAATTGCAAGAAAATCCATGCAACCTACCAAGACTTTTTCATGCATCTATTTGAAAAGAAAGTTAAGTCTTCTTGGCTTCTCCACAAATTTTTGAACTATTCTGTCAAGACGAATATTTTTATCTTCAACCTCTTTTATGACATCTTTGTGAAGTGATATTCTACACAAGCACCCAAGACATTCTCATCCCATTTTATTACGTAGATATGTTTTCACTCTCTTTAGACAGGAAAATGATCTCTCTACAGATGCACTGGAGATGGAAATTACAGAATTAAGCTTCAATAACTTGACAGCTTCTGGTATACTAGTCTCCAGACCACATTTATAAATATATTGCAATATTTGCAGAGGGCTGTCTTTGTGAAAATTAGGGTCATTGTAAATAAAGAGAAGCTGATTTTCAAGTGATTGAATATGGAAAAGGGGGCCATGTTTACACTTCAAGGATTGGAGCATATCTGGTGGCACTCCTTTTCTCCATTGTTTGAAAATGCAAGGATTAACCAGATACAAGAAAGCAAAGTTCTTGCAATCTACAAACCTCTCAGACAGCATAGACATAAAGTTATCAACAATTTGAAAATATAGACTTTTGTAGTTATGCCTTTTATCTGCATTGGAAGATGGTTCCCCAACTAAAGAGACTGTTGATTGGAAGAAATGATGATATGCACTGTCAGTGCGCAAATCAGACAGAAAGTTACCAAAAGCAGATATTTTCTGACAACCATAACTTAAATCTGTATTTTGATTTTGAAGAACCATGTACAGAAGTGATGACTGTTCCAAAATCTTATTAAAAACATGAACTAGAAAACAAAACAAAAAGCTGTTCATAAAATGGTATAAGCCACTAGCTTGTGATATGGATGCATCATCCCAGCCTTGTGGGTTTTCAATAGTCCTCTCCAGTAAGTCTAAAAGGGTTATGTACTTATCATAAAGAACACTGATGGTACCTGAACGATAGTACCATCTAGTCTCTCCAGGCTTAGGTATATCAATTCCATTTGAATGCAACAAATCCTTCTTTCTAGGGCTGTTGCTAGCAAATGTGCTAAATGCAGCCACATTTGCAAAGAAAACTCTAACCAAGGGGATAGAAGAGGTAGACTGACATAGAACTAAATTTAAGCAGTGAGCTGAACAGTGAAAGAAGTAAGCAAACAGATAATCTGCCCTAACAAAGGTTTGGACACCAGAAATGTGGCCAGACATTACAGAAGCCCCATCATAGGTCTGCATGATCAATTTATTGAGAATAGAATCCCCATAATGACTAAAAACATCTTTGAAAATTGAACTAATGGCAGGGGCAGTTCTATCAGAACTCACATTATAAAATTTCAAAAATCTCTCAACAACATCATCCTTTTTATCAAGCCTAATAATAACACTAAGCTGCTCCTTAGTTGACACGTCTGTAGTCTCGTCAACTTGTACACTCAGAAAAGTGCACTGTTGTACTTCCTCATCAATCTGATCTTGAATGACAGAGGCTATACATTCAATCAGATCATTCTGCGTGTCACCTGAAACACCAGTAAAAACTCCAGTATTGCCCCTTTCTGATTCGCCAACCTTACCATGCAGATGACGTTCAAAAACAGTATCAACTTTTGCAAAACTTTCCAAAAGCTCCCTATAGTTTCCCCGGTTTAGGCTATTGCTAGATTCATCATGACCTCTAAAAAGCAATTCTTGCCTGGATAAATGCAAAACAGCCTCAGATAGAGTTCTTAGCATACCTCTGTTTTGCCTCACCTCATCATTGTGCCGTTCTATTTCCTCTCTCCTCGCCCTGGAAAACATAACATCAACCCTCTCAGAGACGTCAAATGTTTTCCACATCTTGTAGGCCTCTAAGTGTGCTGTTGATTTCTCGTGCTTTTTCCCATCTGACAAAACATTCCTAAGGTTCGTGTAACCTCTCTCCGTCCATGATTGTGATACCCCAGGTTTGAAGAGCAGACATGGCCAGCAGAAAAGACCATTTCTAATAATACTTCCACAAAGCCAATCTTTCTTAGAGTACCATTCCAGTTGAAATGATCTATCCCCTGTCTTTATTTTCACATTTGGCATTGGTCTTGGCTGTTGTACGGTTAGCTTTTGGTCTGCGATGCTTCTAGACCCAAAAGGCCTCTGCAAAAGCTGAACTACGACATCTACGAAGGCTGAGCTTGAATCTAAGCCATTTCTTTGAGCTTTTCTTTGGTCTTGTGCAGTAAGGAAAATTTCTCCTTGCTTTCTCCGATAGCTACTGAGTGGAAAAGCAATAAGAAACTGTAGTGTACTACGCATGTGCGACACTTAGTGCTATCAGAAGCCAGCACGACCATGTATTGTTAATTCTGGCATATGATTGTATATTAACCAATATATTCACAGAAATTTACAATAGTTTATTGTTCCACTTCGTGCTATTTCCTGTTCAGCACGACCTTGCACATGCGCATTGCGCTCAACACAGTCTCGGCACAGGGTGTCAAAAGCTAAGGACACGATAATGATGCAGGGATAGTAATGCCATTTAGAGGTTGTATCCTATTGAAAAAATGGTCCAAGCACTTGTTGTTAATTATTTTCACAGAAAAAAATTATGATTGCAATTGATGGTCGTGCTTGGCAAGACAAGCACGACCTTTAGCTTCGCCACTGATAGTTACTAAATATATAAGACAATGGCTTGATCTTCATATAAGTGCAACTTTAAGTACACTAATCCTAAAGAAGTCTAAATATGGAATTAATCTTATTTTACCGTCAACTAAATTTACTCAATGTCAGACGGTTATTAGGAATGCTCTCAAAACCTCGCCCAATCTTGACATCAATGCTATGTGGGCAGCGACCAGCAATGGCTCTAGTATTCAATATGATCAATATAAGTATAAAAAACAGGTTCTAACTGCTATTCAAGAAGACCATGAAGATCGTATCAACCATGAACTAACATCACAAGGTTTCTTCATGTCTTCCATTCTTAAGCTCTCCAACAGTAAAAATCGTAGTCTATGGTCCACTGTGCAACAGAACTTGCCTAAAAACATATTCAATTTCATGATTAAGTATCTCAACAACACTTTGCCAAGTCGCAAGAATCTCTATAAGTGGTCTCTTTCTGATTCACCTTCCTGCTCACTTGTCTCCATCTTGAAACGCTTCAGCACGTTGTTTCGAGTAGTAAACCGTACCTAGAGGATGGAAGGTACACCTGGCGCCATAATTCTGTCCTACTTTCTATTGCAAACTCATTTTCTTCTCTACAGCGCTGCCGATTATATGTTGATCTCCCATCCTTCCCATCGCCTTCGCTAATCACCGGCAACTCTCTTCGGCCTGATTTGACCTTGATTTCTCCCGACAATGCTCTCTATATTTTAGAATTAACGGCGGGATTCGAAACAAATATTGAATTAAATAGTAAGCGCAAAGCTATGAAATACGATCCCCTTATACAAGACTTATGTTCACAGTATCACGCAATAAATTTCATAAATTTATCTATGAGCGCCTTTGGCATTTACGAAGCGTCAGCCGACACAATATTGACAATGACGAAAGACCTAAGTATTGATAATAGTGCCCAAAAGTCCACAATCAAGAAAATTATCAACATTGCGGTGAGATCAGCGTATTATATATTTTGCCGTAGAAACAAGACGTGGACCGACCCAGCTTTGTTATACTTATAAGAGCTAAATTGCATATTCATACATACATATATATTCTTTTCTTATTGTTGCTTTATATTAGTTATTTTTTGTAGATCAATTGAGCCTCTCTTTTTGTACTTGTATTTTATTTCTAAGTAGTTTTAGCAGACAAGCCAATTACACATTGCCTATACACTAGTGAGATGTATGATTTTATTATTTAGTGATTGATGAATGACATGAAGTTTAAAAAAATTATTACCAATTTCTAGAAAGTTTCTTGTAATTCCGTTTGAGGTACGGAGACCTACGTAGTACAAATTCTTGTCATCTAGTAGCTTCCTTCCTCTCATTGTAATTGAATTGGATGTCAATATATCAAGATTCTTGTAGCTGTTGTCTTTTATTGTTAACATGACAAAATGCACAAGATAGACCAGCAGGATGTATAGCAATTATACACAATACCATAGTAAATTTCACAGCAAGCGTCTCTGTTGAATGTCTATGGCTCTCCAATTGCGTAAGGGAAGGAAATTTGAACCCCGTCAACAGTTTAATCGCAGAGTTGAACCCGGCCAAAACCCTGTCAAAGTAACGCAATACAAAACTCTATTGAACTCCTATGGGATTGACAGGGTTTGACCGGATTGCAATCAGAAAGTCGTTCCTGGAGAGTGCTCAGGCCGTTCTGTGCAGTTAAGAGCACACAACAAGGAACGGTCGATACTTTTTACTAAAACAGTAAACAAAAAGAGCTTTAATGAATTCAGAGAAAAATTGTAGAGAATTAACAGCATCTATACAGCCTAAAAAGCTTTTTCCAATGACCATCCGTCAAATAGCATGAAATAGAGATGTTCTAGAAATGGGTGTTTCCTAAGTTATAAAAGGGCGAATCTTGTCACTTGATTCACTGAATCTGCACCTGAACCAAAGTATTTTTTCAGACAACCCACTTTTCTATCACTTTTCTTGATATGCAATAAAGCATATTAAGTACTGCTAAGACCTCATATCAAAAAGCCAAAACGCCATAGCGACTTTGCAACGATGGTGTTGCTTAGCGTTTGAGTAGCTGGAGACCTCCCCTACATTCTCACCATGCTCCCACATCGGCACTCAAACTTGAAAATTTCCATGCACTTTTAGCACTTCCATGGCCTGCTCTACAATATTTTAACCTACTTTGAAAGGTGTGGTCTACCAAAACCTTCTAGTTTCGCTTACTGTCAGCAATATGGCAGCTAGGAAACTCTCATTTTGTTCGTCCACTGTGCGGCTCGTTTCACTCGTTTATCTCACTGTGTGGCAATGAAGCGTTCATTTTCCTAAAACTTGATTTTTATTCAAAATGAACACCAATAGGTATACTTACGTGCTTCTGAGAAGCTCAGCGTATCACTAGAAGGCTCTCCGTTGAGCTTAAAAATATCAGCCGTGGAAAGTGTAAGTCCTCCGTGATCTGTTACGTGCTTAACTTCAAACTTTTCGCCTTTACCACCATTCGATATTTTCTTTATGCACCTGATTCTCTGTATCATGTTGTCATTGAATATGAGAACATTCCTAAACGTGACATTTCTGATAACAAGTGGCTGAACTTTGCTTTCCATCATGGCAGCTTCAAAAGCCAGCTCAATAAATCCAGCGCCAGGAAAAATGATTCCTGTGATAAGATACACTTACTTAAACATTCAAAAATCTTCATATATAAGGCCTTTCATTTCATGTTTGATTCATACGTTTAAATAAAGTGTTATAAAGCTTTAAATTATACTCAGCAACCGGTTTTCAGGATAACTTCTCACTCCGCTCTCTTTCCATTCACATTCATAGTGCTGTCTATCTTGATGAGGAAATTTCCAGCAAAAAATTCCAGAGATATCTAGGAGACCAATTAGCCAAACCCCAGAAAGTATCCTTAAAGGGACTGTGTGAAAGCACTCTTAATCGAATCTCTTATTTAGCAAATATGCGGATTAGCAAAGGATAGTACCGCATTGTATGGCAGCAACTTTATTAACCCACTTAATAACATTCATATCTTTCAATATTTCTTCTTTACTCCGTGTTTGATCTAATGGTTTCCAATCATTTAGTACCTTCTTTCGCAAGTTAAACTAATTTTTTTATCCACTTCAATCAGCAGCATTTTGTAACTTTTTCTATCTGGGATAAGTTCTGCGATATTCGAAAAATGGCATATATCTATTTTTAATAGGGATGTCACTAACATAGATACTTGGTTAGGTTGGAGCCCCCAAAATGTCACTGAGCTCCCACGTCGGTGCGTAAATTCTCGAAGATTTCTATGCATTTCTGCAATTTCACGACCTGTTCTTCCTTTCTTAGGCCAATTTGAAGGGTGTCTTCTACTAAACATTTATCGCTTCCCTAACTGTCGACACTGTGATAGCAATTACCTCCCAGCCTCTCTTCCCTGATGCCACCTATGACTTTCGTGCACATTTAAATCGATGTTCATTCATTCTCTGTAAGGTAAAGTTATTGCTGTCTACTTTGGACTCAAAACTCTTAGTCTTTTACATTCTAACTTACTGAAAAGAGAATTGAATACATGGATGTATCTTTATTAAAGCTTGGTGCAAATGCATACCAAAAGATTTTGATTTGTGATCTTCTATGTACGGAAAACGAAGCAAATCTATTTCATTCTCCCAGACACATTGATCATTATTCAGCGAAACAGGTGCTCCTAAGAGCATCATTGTGCTTTCTTCCTCTAAGTACTCCTCTTTTGGCCAAAGATGATGCTCGTCCCATGGGTATGTTGGATACCTCATCAATTCAGCGCCTGTGTAATCTTGAAGCAAGTCAAAAGTTATTGCGTATCCAAGAGTAAATATCTTTCCAATGCATTGAATGTGGAGGTGCTTCAATCGCTCAGCTGCATCCTTTTTTGGCAGAGCCTTCAAGACGAAGCAGTGATACAATCAAAGTCTAAACTTGGAAATGTTAAGCATTGAGTAGCATTGATTCATTACATTCAAAATTCAGGGGAAATACTTGAATATAATGGAAAAAGGATATTTAGACTGCAGACATTATATGAAAACATCATGTGTTACCCATTTGCCTGTTGCAACTATCGCATAGAACGATAAATGCGTAGGTCTACTTATTTGACTACAAGCACTTCCAATCAACGACAGAAGCAAGCTCCATTTCTTAATTACTCTTTGAAAGAAAATTTTTAACTGTTATGCTGTTAAATGTGCTACAATTTTTCCTGCAAACAATTAAGATATAAGAAGACACTTTAGATATAGCAAATACTTTCCCACTACGTTTCAATCAGAGAGCAAGTTTATGTCAAACTAAATGCCGTAAACTGAATCTTTCAATTTCCCAATGCATGAGCAGAATGAAGGATGGATTAATGAGTAGATGGAGGGGTGGAAAGATGGGTGGAAGGGCAGGTAAATGAAAGAGTAAAATAGAGGATGGATGGATCAATAAATGAGTGAATGATGAATGATCGAATGAATGAATGATTGAATGATTGAATGAATGATTGAATGAGAAATGGCTGAATGAGTGAATGAGTGAATAAATGATCGAATGCTTGAATGAATGAATGATTGAATGAATGAATGAATGAATGAATGAATGAGTCAATGAGTGAATGAGTCAATGAATGATCGAATGAATGAAGGAATGAGAAGTGACTCTTCTACTATTTCTACAAAGCGACGTGCAATGAAAGAAAGTTCAATGAATTAAACCTTGCTAAAAGCCTCTTAGCTCACCCATAACATCAACCTTGAAGATCATTTGGAAAGATATGTTTCCCTCAGTCCCCCGAGGAGCCACGAGTGCCCTAAAAATCGGTGACTGACAGCAAGAAGCATATGCTCACCTGAAAGATGATTGCTTCCTTTGTACCAGTTTGTTTTGCAATTTCTCTCATGTAGTGTGACACAACAGGACGTGGACTAATTTCGATATACGTATGGATGCCATTTTTCATCATCATTGTAATGCTATCATTGAACAGGACTGGGTTTCTTAAATTTCTCCACCAAAATTCATCATTCAACTTCGCCCCATAAATCTCTCTCCCTTCTGTTGTTGAAAAGAATCTAATCTTTCCATTCTTTGGTACTATGCCTGCTTTACGTAGCTTTTTCATGAACTTTTGTTCAATTTCATCCATATGATGGCTATGAAATGCTTTGTTGGTCTCCAATTTTCGCATGAAAACATTGCCCTTTTGCTCTTTAGCATATCTTTCAAATTCAACAATAGCATCTTCATCTCCTGATATTGTGACATTGCTCTTATCATTTTCAGCAGCAATGCTTAATTTCGTAGTAAAGCCAAGATCGTCAATAACTGCCTTTGTTTCCTCAACTGACAGACCTATGACATAAATGATAGTCGGTTTCATTATCTCATTAAACTTAGGTCCTATGACTTGGTATAACAGTCGAAGCAAAAACTTAGTACAAATAGAGAGTTTTTAAACTGAGAAGAAGAAAAAGTTGCAGCCATGTTAACAAATATAAGGGATTTTTCCAATAAAAAAGGATAATTACCGACAGCAGCCATAGCTCCATTTCTCTGACATTTGTCTTGAACTTTTGCTCTGATACTGATAATCTTAACTGCTTGAAATAGCGAGATGACATTGGCAACACAAGCAGCAGTTATGTCTCCCAAGCTGTGACCTGTGACTGCTACCGGCTGAATCCCTGCCTTTTTGATCATGAATTGTGCAACAGAATATTGCAGTGCAAATATCGAAAGCTGTGTAGTAACTAGATCTTTGCCAAGAACTTTATTCCACTCAAATTCATTGCCTAAATACGCGAGGACAGATGCTTTAATATCAGCGTCATGTATGACTTGATCAATTTGTCTTATAGTTGCTGAGATTTCACTGTTTGAAAGTAAATCGCCTGCCATTCCCAACCATTGAGAACCTTGGCCACCAAACACAAAACCAACCTTTGATGAAAATTTGTTGATTTTGCCGCTAGCAATATCAACTGATTTGAGATCAGGGTCTTCAGCAAACCTTTTCAGCACGTTTGAAGTCTCTTTCAGGCTAGCAGCATGAACAACTAAGCGATGACTGTGTTTTGTTCTTCTCTCAGACATCGTGTAACACAAGTTCATTTGATTTTTTGCGTTGTCTTCTATCGAATTCAACCATTCGCTAAACTTCTCGGCCATTTTCACAAGAGTTATTGGTGATTTTGTTGAAAGAATTAGCATTCTTAGCTGGTTCTCCTTTTCCAGAATCGTACCATTCTCCTCCTGAGCGTTCTTCTTTTTTTCTCGTATGAGGATATGGCCATTGCTTCCACCAAATCCAAACGAATTCACTGCTGCAATTCTTGGCAACCCATTTGCATATGATGGCCATGGGGATCCTTCTGTGCACACAAGCAATCTCTTATCTTCAAGCGCAAGTCTAATCGCTTGTTCTTGTAAACCTACTGTGGGAACAAACTTCTGATGTTCCATCATAAGACAAACCTTTGCTATACCTGCAGAGCCTGCAGTTGATTCCGTGTGGCCAAAATTTGACTTTATCGCTCCTAGAATGAAAAGAATTCACATGGTGAGTAAAGTTAATAGCTTGATACTTCAAAAGATCTTGATATGTTTCTAGGAATAGGTTTGCTTCATTGGCAAGCAATTTCATACATCGCCATGGAACAGGGGCATTGTCGCCAGCATGGAAACATGTGAAAGTCCTAGCGGACTCCTTTCGAATGAGCCCGCATTGAGTTGCTACTAGTAATGGGCTCCCATCATCAGATGTTCAAGACCCTTTTGGAGAAGCACAGCCTCTGCCATGGAATATGAAACAGATGTTTTTTAAGAAGCACGCATGAAACAGAAACAACTACACCAATAAAGTGACGGTAAACTCAAACAAGAGTTCAAGAAACTGGAAAACATGTCAGAAATCTATGGATGTAAGTAATGTTTGGCTTCTTCATAGTGATGTTAAAATGATATCAAAACTTTCTTCATAAAAATCATTATAGCTAGAATTTGCATTTAGTGTTAAGTTTTAGGAATAGAAACAACTAATTCAACCTAAAATTAATGCAACTATGCACTAGAGACACCGTTTAAGACAAAGTATTGTACATATCTAACATGACTGTTAGAAATTTAATAGAGAGACATTGATTTAGATAGCGCATAGCATTAAACTCAGCCATGGGGGGACCAAATCAGCTCCTTCCCATGCCGGTCCCAAGCCCGGATAAATGAGGAGGGTCGCCAGGATAGGGCTAGCAACCCACTGGTGTAAAGAAGTTT
>WIPJ01005084.1:0-14397 GCA_018155075.1 Cassiopea andromeda
CCCTCCTCCGGTGCCACTGTCACATGCTCCTCCTGTACTCAAGGACTGTTCAGATGAGCCGCAGATTACTCGTCCGGAGGAGGCCCGTCCGCCGCAAGTTATAAATTCTGTCTATCCTTCTCCGTCATCAAGCCGGGAGGCTTGCCCTACGAAGGGGGGAGCTGTGTTGTATAACATGGCTCCTCCACATCACCGGAATTCGTCAGCGAACTGAAGAAGGAACATTGCACCATCATTGTGCAAAATGACCTAAGACATTGTCTATTGGGCAATTTATGGACTTAACGTTTCTATTGGATATTTTACTATATTGCACCATCTTTTGTGTTGAGTAGTATAAATTAGTTTAGTTTTATCGTAAAGCTGGTTGTCGTCGAAGAAGTAGAAGTAACTCAAGTATATGAAAGCGACCCTCAGGATAGCTGCTGTGTTAAAGAGAAAAGGTCGTAAGTTTTAAATAGCCTTTTTAGAGATTCTTTATATCCCTACGAGAGAACTCACGCAATCCTCTATGTTATAATTTAGGGATAGGAAATTAAGTAGAGACGAGACCCAAGTATCCCCCTAAATATAACATCTTGACCAATTGACCAACTATTGTTAATTAAAAAGAAAGATCACAGAAAATGCTGTTGCCAACTCTCTTGCAGTATGGCTGCCTTTTGACCAACTTTCTTGAAAATTTGGCAATATTGGGGGGCGCGATACCCTCACGCCCCCCAGTCGGCACATCGCTGGTCGCGTATATGTATTTTTCACTACAAGAGCTTCAACTTTATTCTATAGGTTTTAAAAACCCGTTTGAATAAAATTGAAGCTCAGGTTAAAAAATGGTTTTCTTTTAAAAGCAGACATTTATCTACCTTTTGGGCCACTACTTTTGCCGATAATTTGCTGACTTGGTGGCACTTAGCCCCTTTGCTCCATAATAGCTATTTCTGCTTTCTTAGGCAAAAAGTCGGACCATGGTAATACTTGGCGATCATTTATGATAAATGATCGCCTAGTATATAAAGCAAAAGAAGACAAAGTTGGATTACCAGAAAGTTCGTTCAGTGCAAGGAAGCTGCTGACCGGGACATCACTTCAAGATATTTTCGGGAGGGTGCCAGAGGTTTGCCTTGCGAAAATTTTGTCTGTGATCTTTTTATTTTAGTAACAGTAGTTGATCAAATGGTCCTGGATCCAGCAAGTTGCCCTGCAAAGTACATTGCATTGCCGGTTTTGCCCCGTAAAATGGCAAATTCTTAAGGCTAGGGGGTGACTCACCCTCATAATCCCCTTAAGTTTCGTCCCTACCAGCAGAACGGGGCAGTGAGAGTGATTACCCTTGTGCTCTACACAAAACGGGGCAAGGGGCGATATGTGCCCTTAGAATGAAGTGATTCAATATGATTTATAAGTGATATGATAACAGATCCATATTTGGTGCCCTGTGGATAAATGTTACCCTTGCCAATTTCTTACACAGGCGTCCCTGGTCCAGTGTTTTTGTACACTCACTCAATCAATACTTCACTGTACGCAATTTATGTTTCAGATGTTCAAATGTTTGAGTGTTGCGTTTGTTCTGTGTACAGTATGTTTTGTATATGCATTGTGCAACCACCTTTACTGTACCACACATATTTCAGATGTTCAAATGCTTGGGTGTTGTGTTTGCTCTGTGTGCTGTATGTTTTGTACGTGTTTTGTGCAACCACCTTAACTTTACCACGTAATAGCAAACTACAAAAATTTAATATACCAAAAACAGACCTAAATTAGATTACTTTTTAGCTATATATCGATAATAAAGCTATTAAATCAATTTCCTAAATATCATATCATGGCCATACTGTCAAATTCTACACATACAAATCACATTGTAACGTAATTTGTACTTTGCTGGCTTAATATGCTAACAAATTGAATTAATACTTTTAAAACATCGATGAAAAATAAGTAAAAAAGGAAATTAATAGTTTTGGAGCTCTGTCTTACACAATAGTTTATTCATCCGTTAACTCTTCCCCCCATCTTTCATTCTTGTATCATGTTCATTATTGTTAATCGTTGAGACCGGTTTGCACGAGTGCTGGTTGGCTGCAGCTTCCCTACAGGTATATTAATTTCTGTTATGAGCAGAAGGGGTTTCGCCATGCATAGGCCGTTTAAAATTTGAGAAGCCATGCACAATTGAAACACCATTGACGGCATGCAGGGAAATTGCGGCCGAATTACAATTGTGTAAACCGACCAGTAAGTTTTGGTGTAGTAATGAAATCCCATTCTTTCAAAGGAACTTTATTCTAATTGGGTGTCAAAAAAAGTGGAAGTCCTTTCTCGCGCCCAATGGCGCATAGGGCGGCGCCTATCTCCGTTTCTATAGCCCTAAGCCACGCGTCTGCGAATGCAATGTAAGCTACAGCGGGGGCTGGTCTGCTGGCAGCTCCGTGAGTTTAGCTTTCCAACTCCATTCTCACATATCGAGCGCCAGACGAGAAGGCAGTGAGTACCATTTTTGAAGTCTTTGGTATGACTCGGCCGGGGCTCGAACCCACGACCTACCGGTTGTGGGGCAGATGCTCTACCACTGGGCCATCACTCCGGTCTAATTGAGTGCACCTATTGACAGTTTTTAGATTGAAGTATAAAAAAGCCTATATATAGGGGGATGACTATGGCAGATAACTTCGATACACTCCTTTTTTACAAGAAGAAAGTGTATAAGAATATTGAGGCTCAAAATCGCTGAAATTTAGGAATAATTTAAGGATAATGCGAGGCTCAAGCTTCATCAAGACAAAAGGATTTTTTGTATCACAGTTATAACACTGCTTTCAGATGTACTTTTGCATTATCGATACAAAATATAAACTCTTGCTTAGTTTTATGATGTAGTAAAACATCAACAAAAATTGGAATATATTCATTATATTTTTTGGCGAAATTAGGCCTATGGTATTTAAGAATAATTCTAGGCTCAAAATCAGAAAAATCTAAGAATATAAGGCTCGGCAATATGTTGGGTATTCTTATAAAAAAAGTGTATAATGAAGGTTAGACCACAATAGTTAATTGCTCTCTCAATACAGATCAGGCCCGTAGCTATGGGGTGGCATGAGGTGGCAAATGCCACCCCTTGGAAAAAGGATGCCATTATTTTGCCACCCCTAGGAATTTTTTTCGGAATTGTTTATTTTTACTTAATCTTTGTAGATAAAGAGACATCTCCAGAAATTTGATTGAGCTCAACCTTGGCCTTTGTGATATACTAACAAGTTCAATCTTTTCCCGAACAAACATTGCCCATTTGATTGTGATAGGATAAAGCACGAGATAAGATCTTATATTTTGTAGCATGTGATTCCTCCAGGACTATTTTGCCACCTCTGAAACACAGACCTGGCTACGGGCATGATTCAGATATGAATAAATGAACAATGAAAGCATTAAATTTTAAAATTCTGTTCACAGGTGCTTTTTGCAAGTGAATGAATTAGATCACATGTGTTGTAACTCAAAATGCACTTTGGTAGTTTCATACCTTAATTAACTACAGTAAAGTCATATTTATTAACACACATAAACACTTACAGTAGTTAATCCTCAAAATTGTCGTTGCCCCTCGGCAACCTCCTCAGTGAGAATTAATGGAGCAATTACACAATTAAAACATACAAATTTCATTCATAGCCATGTCAGATTTGGAAGGTCCCTGTTTGTGGTGATTTCTAAAAATTTTAACAAGGGAGGCTCTACGCACAACCACGCCCATATTTTAGGTGTGGCCCAGCTACAACTACGCCCATGTTTTCAAAGATGGAAACATGATAATTTAGTTTAATACTGATGTAGTATAGTCAACAATAATAAATGTCTCAAGAGCCATATAGCAGTGCACAATTGATCATTGCACTTTGGAAGCAAGGCCAATAAACTCTGAAAAGCCAAGCCAATGCAAGAGTTTTAGGGGGGCTGAGCCCCCCAAAATGAGCAGAAATTTTAACAAGGGGGTTCCGCCCCCTGAGCCCCCTAGAAATCACCTCTGGTCCCTGTAGCATCATAGTTTGTAACTTGCTATGAATTCACACTGAGGAGGTTGCCGAAGGGAAACGAAAATTTTGAGGATTAACTGATGTAGGTGTTTATGTGTGTTAAGGTACTCGCAGGGTAAAAAACGAAATTTTTACAGTTTCACTACTTCTATCAATTTTCTTCATGTATTTGATAGAAAATGATGAATTATGTTGTATTCTACAAACTTTTTGCAATTTTGCCATCTAATTTGCATAATTAATGAGGCGCAACAGCTCAACTCATGCAACTTTTCTAGAAACTGTAGCTCCATGGAAAGTTAATAGAATCTAATGAAACTTTCCAGTTATCTGTATAAGGTATTAGTGTATGTTCTGAACCAAAGAAATCATGGCTATATACAAAGACTTGCAAATTGATTTTGTTTAATCGCAACTTGACAAAACTTGTGGCCATATCAAATTGAATTATTTGATGCCACATGACCATCTTGCTTTCAGCTTGTAATGCTTTAGGCTCAGCACACTAGTCAATACCTAGTTAATCCCTGTAGCAACTTTTGAATTCATGCCTTTTAGCAATTTTGAATAATTTCAGATAAAAACTGGCTTGATGGTTGATTTTGCAATTTGCGAGAAAATGCAAGTAAACATTACTCTCTGCTTTTCAATAAGTCAGAGGGTACTATATCAAACAATATAACTTTTAATCAGCAAAATATAATTCAACATGGCATTGTTATACTTTTGCAACAAAAAATTGGGGAAATTTCAACAAAATTGCATTGTGCAAGTAGAAACATAAAAACTCCAAAGTACAAAATAAAATTTCCAAAGGAATCCAGTATTTAGGACTCTTTGAAACATGTATAGTGGTAAAGAGAGGATGTAAAACAGATTCCAAGTGATTGACTAAGCTCACAATACCAGTATGAACAGCAAAGTGGATATTCAGTCAGAGGAAGTAAATGAAACCCTAAAGTCCTCTAGATCTGCATTATAAAATGTGCTGTGTATACCTATGCTAGAACATTCCAGTTTCATAAGAAGCCTTTCATTTTCTATTTCATCTTCTTTGTCTAAATACCCTTTTCTAAGGCCTCTCAGCTGTTTCCTTCTCAATTTAACTATTTTAATATTTTGTGTTTCTGCTTCTGCTATTCGTTCAGTATTGCTTGCATTGCAGAAATTGATGAGCACTTTTCCAGGTTTTATACTCATCTGCTCAAAAATTTCAACTATACCAGAAACCCCATCATTGAAGTCAATCACAGCTGATGCAACACATGTCTCCAAAGTAGGCTTGGCATCTTTTGCTCATCATTTCAAAATCAACACATTTCCCATTTTCTTGGGAGATGGCAGTGACCACTCCATTAAAGGAAGTATGGTCTCAGCACTGCTATGTTCCATCCAAAGACACATCAATATCAGAAGAGATATCCCCAGTAATATTCTCTTCCACCATTTCCCTACTTTCTGGGGCAGCCTTTTTCATGCCTTTTGACATATGAACATATAGGCATCATGTAGCTTAGTTATTTTGTCACTATATGTTGTCCTATTCAATGGGGGCATAATATTCATGATCCCACAGAACCTCTTCATTCCAGCAAATCCTTCTCCTACTTCATGAATTGCTATCATACTTCTGCCATTCACATCATAACTATACCTCCCACTTCCACCCTTTCTCACTTCTTTTGATGATGTGAGTTCTATTGATTTTCCACAAAGTGAACAATTCAATTGAAATGCGTGACAAAGTCCTAACTTTTGTCTTTCAATGTGTTCAACCATCAAGTTTACTTTGCACGTAGGGCAAATTGCAACTGACTTTATCATGTCTAAGAAGAGAGAGGTGCCTAGAAAGAAGTAAAAAAAATCGTTCTCACCATCTACTTTCTCAGAAACTTGCCTAATTCTTCGAGCAGATGCAGATCTAGAGGATCGAGGGGTCTCATCTACGATTTCAGCGAGAGGTGTTTCAACATTTGAAGAGCTAGGCTTACTAATCGGAGAGCACTGAGAATGGTCTGATGTACTTAATTCATTAATTTTAGTCAACCCAATTGATTCTGTTTCGTGTTCTCTCTTAATTTTCTTGTTTCCTTCATGCACTCCCAAGTACTGGTTCCCATTGAACTTCTTTTTTCGAGTTTTTGATTTCTGATATCTTGATTAATTCCCATCTCGGTTCATTGAAATTATACATTCAAAAGTACTTCATGTGCACTTGTCTGAAATTCAATTCAATTTTCAAGACTTGAGAAGTGTAAATAGCTGCGGAAAAGAAAGGAGAAGGGAGTTTTGAGGTATCAAGATGTAACCTTTTCTGAGATTTTGGTTGCTATGGCGTTGCTAAGGAAATAAAATGTAGCTAGGTTACTTAAACAGCAAATATTGTTTACTAATTGACGCAATATCTTGAAACCAAGAACAGCATCAAAATCTCGGATTCTTAAAGTACTTTGCAAGGGAGAAAAAAAATTTGAATTTTTTTAAAGAAATTCACCATTTTTTACCCTGCGAGTACCTTAACAAACCTTTTCCTCTGGTAGTCTTTCAACAGGATCAGTATTCTCTAGACTTCTAAGATGCATTAGCAATTACTTATATAAAAGGTAAAGGTTGGGTTCCCCTCTCTCCAATAAACCCCCCTTTCTGGACCAAAAATTTTATCAAGCCCCCCTCTCTATTAAGCCCCTTCCTAGAAAATGTTGAATAGTACCAAGTGTAAGTAGGCCTCATAGAAGAAAGTAAGCTAAGCGTGGCACCTGTAGAGTGGAGGGGGGCCAAGTTGAAAGATTTTCCAATGAATTTCAACACCTTTATCATACCAACAGCTTAAAGTATCCAACCGACGATTTCGAGAAATTTGGGAGGGCTGTAGCCCCCTGTGCCCCCGGCCATGAAGCCTCTACTTGGTCACGCTCCTTATACAAAAAAGTTCTCAACCGATCAAGAATCAGAGTCATTCATTGGCTAACTACAGATGAAAACTTTCTATATCAACGGCTACGACACAATTTTTCAGTTTTGTTTGTTCTGCTGCGAGCTATTGATATGTAAACTAAAAATTTTGAATATTGTTCCCTACTTTCAAACAGCAAATATTTAGTTTACTATTGAAACTTTTCAAGAAATTTATTCAGCCCCCCTCTTATAAGCTCTCCTCTCCAATAGGCCTCCCTCTAGAGTGCTTGAAATCAATATGCCCGGGGGGGGCTGAATAGAGAATTTACGGTATTGGAGTGCCTGTTAGAGAGGACACTTGTCCAGGTCCAAGCGGCATTTTAAGCGTTTCGTATTGTAAGCATTAATGTTGCTTTGCTTTCCTTTCTATAGTGACTGAGATCCAGTATGCATTCTAGGATATTTGCTCGCCACAGATTCTCAGGACTGCCGAGAGAACCTTGAGGCCCCATGCGAGCGAAGCGAACAGAAAATTTTCAGGGTCTAGAGATTAATTTTGCAAAAGTATTGCTGGCTTACTTTATGAGGCCCGCCAGACCTTGAAGTATTGGGTGGTATGAGGCCCCTTGGAGCCTGAGACCCTGGGGCAATTTACCCCCTTCTCGGTGGCTCTGCAGATTCTAGCCAAAATTTTTCATGGACAAAATTGCTCTGCATTTGAGCCGGTATGACGTAAGCAAACATGGCACAAATGCTGATAAAATTCGCCAAAACTCGCCAAACTGCAATTGGCGAGTTTCTATAAAAGTTTGTGTTCACCAAAGATCTGGCGCAAATAGGGTCTGTAGTGCAGTCTGGATTGAGATAAAAGTCATCAGGGAATTTTTGTGTATCGTCTGCCACAACAATTATTTGCTTATCGACATTTACCGTTTCCTGAAAGCGGCAGTTTCCCACACAAAGGCAATATATCGGCTAGACAGTATATGAGACAAAATTATCACTGAAATAAAAACAATATATAAGACACAAAATTACCACCGAAATTGGTGTATTAACCCTAGGATATCAGATTTATTCTTTGGGCAAGATAGGTACATTTTAGAGTTCCTATTTTGGTGCACAACTGGAACATGTCTTTATTCCTTTGCAATTTGTGTAATAGCCATTTGTGATCAGGCCCGTAGCCATTGGGTGGCTTGGGGTGGCTTGGGGTGGCAAATGCGACCCATAGGCAACAGGATGCCAGCGTTTTACCACCCCTGGGAATTTTTTTGCAATTTTTAATTGTTGCGTCATCTTTGCAGCTATTGAGCGACTCCCTAAAATTTTTTATGACCTCAACCTCGGTGTTTATGGCATACTAGAAAGTTGAGTCTCTACCAGCACGCACTTTATCCATTTGATTGTTATAGCATAGAGTATGAAATAAACTCTCAGATTTTGTATCACGTGATTGTTCCAGGACAATTTTACCACCACAGAAATATAGACCTGGCTATGGGCTTGTTTGTGATGTGATGTTTTGCTTGGCTCTTTTCATCGGATGCATTGCAATTTTCCGGGATAAATTCTTCTACAGCGCCGCCTGCTCCTACGTCATTGTGTGACCTCATGATATTGATCCTGTTTATGTCTATTGTGCCCGTTGCCGTGCAATCAGAGTCATAGATAGCCGTGCAGTTGTTGTTGTAAACATCCGTTGAATGACTGCCAAATCTACTTGAAATTGGCTGCCGACGCACATCATGTTCAGGCAGATATTATTACTTCCACTAATTCTAACTTCCACTTCGTGCAAATAGCTTTTCTCAGTTGAAATGTATGGGTGAGGTTTGTCGCAATAAAGTGAAGGAAACTGTTGAGTCTATGTTATGCGGAAGCTTCTCTTTGTAATTAATAGTAGTACATTTCTTAAGCACGCCCCAATCCCATTACCCTGAATCTTAATTACAGCCATCTGCTCACCTCTCAATTGTCTTTGGCTCTTGTACCTAATGTCATATATTATTGCATGCTTATCGTGTTCACTTTTGAATTCATATTATCGACTGCTTTTGTCATCTTTCTGATTTACATACGATTTCTGTAAGGCTGCTTTTTGCTGTTTGAGTTTACACTAAGGGACCGTTCAATAATCACGGAACACCAAAATTCGCCCATTTTGACCACCCATTCATCCCTTGTAGCACATCGTAACAAATCTAGCTCTACCTGCCCCACTTTTATTTAACATTTCGAGTCTTCAGATCCCCCTATCAATATTTTTGTGTGCTCATGTTTCATAGAACTCATTATTTTCATGCAACAAATAATCACTCAAGGTAGTGTTCTAGTTAAAGAAACATCCTGAAGTGACGCGGTTGGACACAAATGACATTTTAAAACTGTCTGCGTAGGCCATAACAATGTTTCAGAAAAGTGGAGAACGCATACATATTGTAAATGCATTGATGTACTTGCAAGAAAAAATGCATTTCCAAAAAAGATCTCTGCTACATAGCAAAAGAGCTATGATCCCCACCCCCGCAACAGTTTGTAGCAAAAATGGTCATACCCCCACCCCTCAGGCGTTATGTAATTTTGAATAGCCCCTAAGAAAGATTGTAAAAGTAGTAGCAACACTAGAAAACATTGAAGGCTACATGAAACTGGAACTGAGCCTAGAACACTATTCAATAGATGAAAGAACGGCATCAAGAGAAATTCGGGGCTACCGTTAATCCTCAAATAAGCCCTCCTCGAGTAAGCCCTATGGGTCCTTTTTAGGCCGCACAGGACAATAGCTGTACAGTATTACTTCTTCTGACTGGAGGTAAACGAAACGCAATTTTCACGATAATAAAGAAGAATTCATTATTGACTTATAAATTTCATTTTTGATAGAGCCTTTTTGTGCTTTTTAATCTAGTTGATTGAGAAAATTATGTAGTGTTTTTAATGTCCATTTTTCAGGAAAATGCCAAACTTTGAAATAAGCCCCCCTCGAATGAACCCTCCCTTTGAATAAGCTCCCAACCATAAAACCGGTTTTGCAAATAAGCCCTCGGCGGTTTTTTTGAGGATTTACGGTATAATGACCATCCTCCTCTGATTTCCTCGTCCAGTAGCAAGACGCTGGGGCAAACATCTTGCAAATCTTCATCATCCGGAGCATACGGATATCTTCCTCGCCCTCAAGCCGTTTCAATTAAATACATATATTTTCAAATGGTTGAAACTAGTATTCAGAATGGGACTGGCGGACTTCACTCCCAAAGATCTTGGAAGGTATTTAGGAGAGTGACAGAGTTGTTTACCCGGTAAACTTGGGTGTTGCCCTGCAAAAATGAGATCTACAATATGATAGTAGATTTGAAAGAAAGTTGTTGAAACTATATTAAAACATGAAATGCAAAGTAGACTTTGCCAAATTTGGAAGTACCAATTTGGTTGATATCAGGTATATTTTTTTCATAGAAATTCCACAGCGGAGGTTCATTTATAAAAGCCACCAAATTCTTCAGCTTCATGTTTTCGTAGCATAAGAAACTCTACCCACAAACGCTTTGCCCTAACACGGAAGGAAAGCGGGAGGAGAACGGGGGTCTGGAAAAGAAAATTGTTTGGTTTCACGCCTTCTAGAACTTCGGAAAACACCCTTTTGGATAATAGGATGAAAATAGCTGTGTTCATTTGTCTTTTTGAAGGAAAAGCTGATATGAAAATCTGAATTTATTAAACAGTATCAAAATTTTTCCAAGAGGTAGGATAACTCTATCCTTCTTAAGAAACGCTTAGACCCCCCAGGAGCCCGTCCCTGCGCTTAGCATATGTTTAGATATGAAGGGATATGAAAGGGAACTTCAAGTTTTTAAGTATTTGTTGTGCACACAGTCCCCTTAAGGCCTAATTCTATGTAACTTTGGATTTCAGATACTCGATTTTCTCTCCTAGTGTACATTCTAGCATACGCAAGTCTTAGTACGCTCATATATGAACTAAAAACAATAATTTCATCTGGATTCCGACGTTTTGTTGATCTAAAAGTCAGAATCTTGTTGGAAACTGATTGTTTCTAGTCAACTACATCCAACGAGAAAGAGATGGATCATGCCGTTGCCTGGTAAAGGAATGACTCACTTCGTTGGATGTAGTTGAAAGAGTGAGATAGTGCAGAAAAGTTACGATACTTAAGAATAATCGTGAAATAATCTTTATATCTTTTGTGATCACATACGGTCCAGTTGTTAGATCTCGGTTCAGTAGGATGTTCTGCGAAAATGCACTGTGCCACCGTTTGCCCCGTGAAGTACCAACAAGGTTGGGGGATGTACGACCCCTCATACGCCCTTAAGTTTCGTCCCTGGTGGGACTTATTGACAACTACCTGCTTTAGAGTAGTGATAAATTTGAGGATGGGCTTAATTGAGAGGACCTATTTTGGAGTTTAGGGTACGATTTTGTTTCTATAAGAATAAAATTTATAAGAATACCGAGGCTCAAAAGTGCTGAGATTTAAGAATAATCTCAAAATAATGCAAGGCTCAAGTTTCATTAAGGTTTAGAATGTTTATGTATTCCAGCTACTGTACTGCTTTTAGATTGGCTTTTGCCTTATCGATACAATATTTATTTTCTATTCAGCTCTTGCTTTGTTTTGTGATGAAATAAAACAAACAAATATATTTATACATTCCTTTGATTTTCAGGCGAATTTTCGCTTTTGGTACTTCGGAATAATTTCAGAATAATCCTAGGCTCAAAATCGGTAAAATTTATTAGCAATTGTGTAATCTCAGTGTAGTTGTTTTGCTTTTTAGATGATTCATCTAGAGATAAAGCCAGCAATACGCAACCAGATCATGCGTGAATTGAAAGTACTACATGAGTGTATCTCCCCATATATAGTTGGCTTTTATGGCTATTTTTATACCGTTGGGGAGATATCGCTGTGTATGGAATACATGGTATGTTTTGGAAATTATTTCTTGTTATTCCTCTGACTTCTATTGACATAAGCTTTTGTTAATTACTTAAAATTTTAATGGACTTCTTGAAAGTTGTTGAGGAGGGTGCCAGCAGAGAAGCTATACTAGTATCCTCCTTGACAAGTTTCAAGAAGTCCATCCAATAAATGTATTTTAAGTTTCATTTGAAATTTACTACTTCTATGAGATTTTAAAAGTAATTGGCGTCTTCTGTAATTTAGACCTTGTTTAGATGGTAGAAACTTTGTGACTATTTTTCTTTACTGTCAAAACAAGACAATTTTTAAATTCGTGTAACTTGTATAAATGTTTCAAATAAATAATAACAAATAAAAAAGTAAAGCTCTCTAATAGTTTGGATGATGGGGTCTTATTCGTGAAATAATCTTTATATCTTTTGTGATCACATACGGTCTTCTTTTTATAAGAATGAAGTTAAAATAAAGATGTCAGAGCTTAAAATCGCAAAAATGTATGAATAATGCTTAACTCAAGTTTTCTTAAGATTTGGAATTTTTGTGTATTTGAGTTGTTATCATAGTGCTTTTAGTTTAACTTTGGCACTGTCGATGCAATATTTATCGTTCTGTTCCGCTTTGTTTTCTTTAATGATCAAATAGGAAGCAACAAAGATTTGAACATATTCTTTGACTTTCAGGCGAAATTACACTTTAGGCACTTAAGAATAGTCTTGAAATTATAAAAATTTCAGAATAGTTAGGCTTAGGAAAAAGTTTGGTATTCTTAAACCAAGACAGTGTAGTATGTAATGCAAGAATGAAATAAAGTCATAAGTGTCATTCCATTTCATTTCATTTTAAATATTTATACGTGATGGCACCACAGATTTAAGTCTGTTTTGCAAGGGCCATGTGAAAAGCTTACAAAAATACTACTTGCAAAACATATAGATAAAACTAAGGGGATTTTGCACGATACCTCAATCTACCATAATATTAAAATATTTCTAGGCGAAACCGTCAGTAACACTATGGCTTCTTGAAGAAAAAACTGGCGTTGGGATCATTGCTGGTCTGTAATTTTGAGTAGCCAGTCAGTAAATTTCTTCAGCTGCACCCCACTTAAAATTCCTTCAGCGCGCCACCGGTTACAGTTAAGGATCTTGCCGCTTAGCATCATATTGCTGCATTGATACAGTATTACCCCGCCACTAAGAAACCCATTATGTAAAACCAGGCTGCTTGGTTTCTTATAAATGGACACAGAAATAAAGAGGCTGACAGCAAGAAATCCACCAAATATTCATGTATGTTTTAAAAGAAACCATGAAATCGACTTTTATTTGGGTTACATTAGACCAAATGTTAGACAATGACTATTCAAATTCAAATTTGTATTATGAACTACTTGAATGCAATGTTTGCAATCAAAGTTGTTTTTACGAAAGCTGATTTAAAATTTCAGAGTGATTGGTTTCTTATGTCAAGGTAGGTGTGGTGCCAACTGACAGGCTGCAGTTTCTTATAAGTCAGTTTCTTTGTGGCGGGGTAGTACTGTATCTGGTGAGATGTACCGATTAGACCTTATCCATTTCTAGTATTTATTTTTTAATTCCTTGAATATCAGCTACGGTTGAAGGGCTACCATGAGGCTGAAATTAGGCAAAAATTAGGGGACATTTAAGAAGCCAAGGCAGCTGTCTAGGAACTATTTTTGCCAGTAGAGTTTTGATCAATGTTCATAATACATTATATGTTAAAGATGTACTCGGGATTACATTTGCCATAATACATCAACTAAAATCAGCCTCGACATATTCAACACGTTTGATGTCTAAGCATTGAGCATGGACTAAATATTTCATTTGTGGCTACACGTTTTTTGTAAGAAACATGGCTATAAGAAACATGAGGCTGAAATTAGGCAAAATTAAGAAACATTTAAGAAACATAGACTCAAATAATAACTTGCAAAACTGTTTTTACTAGCAAGTTTTTGACCAAACTAGCACGAAGATAGAATGAACACCATTGCATGCCTCACAAAACATGAACACCTTTTTTCTTGCATCACAATTGTCTAGCCTGGGTTGTTATTGTCATTGAAAGTCTTTAAATTTAAGAAAAATTTAAAGCTGGATTTGAGGAAATATTGAGAATCATCCAGGCTGCAGCCAGTGAGTTTGTTTCTTAAAAAAGTGATCGTTAAATGAAATGAAATTATATGTAGGTTGATGCAAATGATGTTATTTTGATGTCATAATATGAGTAACGCGACATCATCTTCGAATATTTGTTATAGGATGGTGGCTCTCTTGATTTGATGCTGAAAAAGACTAATCGACTATCAGAGGAAATTCTGGGAAAAGTTAGCGTAGCAGTAAGTTATATTTTTATTCAGCCTAATGCAGAACTTTCACATTTTCGTTGAAACAGTTTGCTGTTCCTTTCTTTCTCGTTCATTCACTGCAAGCTTTTGAAAAGAACAAATCAGTCTTGAAACTTATAATACAACAATCGTGTATATATACA
>WIPJ01005084.1:16945-32010 GCA_018155075.1 Cassiopea andromeda
GCAATTTATAGAGGACTGAAGGAACGAGGAGGATCAGAGACCCAGTTGAAGTACTGTATTTTATTAGCAATCAGCAATTTCTGAAATATGCAGCAGGATTTAATCTCCTCTTGAATTAGTTTGATTTTTTTGTAATAATCTTCACTCGATGAAAATTTCATCCTTTAGGTGATTCGTGGTTTAAGCTATCTTAGAGAAAAACATGAAATTATTCATCGAGGTGGGTTCATTATATTCCAATTACGACTTATCATGAATGCAGTATAGGTTTTTTTAAATAAGGGATATGTTTTTGGTCCAGTAATGAAACTATTTTAGCTTTTTCACCATTTCGTTATCAGACCTATCGTAAGGCATTCTTTGGAAATTTTGATCGAGTCCCGATATTAACGCATAACCATTGAGGGAAAATGTAAAATACTGCGTGTCTACGTGAAATGATGGCAATTGTTAGTCAATACGGAAAATGAACTGTTGGATAATAGTGAACATAGCATATACATCCCTTTAAGTACAGGTATTTGGAATTATATCATGAACTCATCAATTTTCAGTTCGCAAAAATCCATTATCGAACTTTCTCACGTTTACTAGCAGTCTAGTACTACTTCCAGATGAACTTATTTCTTGTATAACAGTAATGCAGAAACTATTGTATATTGTGCAGGGCAGTCACAGAAGATGATAACTTAGCCATATTAAATCGTAGACTTTTAGCTATCTGTCAACTCATTGCGTTACTCTTACAAATCGCGTACTATGTATGCATTTATTAATGCTACAAAGCGGACTGGATACGAATATGTATGGAGGTACCGGCTATGCAAGGAAAGCTAGGCCCGAACGTCTCAGTAGAAGTATTAACCAATTTGGACTGAATTGCTGAATGTAAATCAATTCATCATCTATTTGTTGTTATTTTAAGTTGGATTGTCAATTTAGTGAAGCTGGTAAATTCACAGAACAATAAACTTACGGATTTAGCATTTGATTCTTTTATATTTGAGCAATTTCTAACAGAAATTTTCTCATGTGTATGACATAGTTGTACTAGTTGACTGTCTTGTACTTTTTCTCAAACAGACGTTAAATCATCAAACATATTGGTAAACACTAAAGGTGAAATCAAACTCTGTGATTTTGGTGTCAGCGGACAGCTAATTGACTCAGTTGCTGTCTCTTTTGTTGGAACTAGATCGTACATGTCTGTAAGTAGAAATCGATGGTTTAACTTGATGAAGTTTCGTGCTCTTAGGTACCGAATAAGCGCCCCCCCCCGCTTATCTTTTTTCAAAACATTTTAGGACCCCTGCACTCTTATTGGGCCCCCGCTTATTGAATTTTCGATTTTTCTAGAAGAAGCCTGCAAAAAACTGATACTTTTGTTGAGTTACCCAAATGATGAATGAAATATATGTTGCAAGATTCCAAAAAGTATTTGCTTCCAATGATGTTAATCTGGACATTTTGTATTTGTGCTGGTTGTTGCACAGTTAGCCGAAACTTCCTACCACCCTCCGCTTATTTCATCTTGAAGAATTTTCCAACCCCCTTGCTTATTAGGACCCCCCACTTATTCGGGACCTAAGAGTACACACAAATGTACGAGTTGTTGAGAATGAAAGCTCTTGTCAATCTTTGCCTCGAAGCAGTAGTAACATGTGATGTGGTGTGTAGCGTTTTGTTATTATACATCTTCCGCACAGTCCGTTGCTTATCTCATATCTTTCATGTCATTGCGTGCGATACATGGTGGGACACAGCGTCTTAACAACTTTACTTGCGTGACTAACGGATTAAGACATAACTGGTTAACAGAAAGCACCGCTTTCGTGATGTTTCAAAGTTTTGTCCACCCATCATCGTTTTATGTTCTTGTTTGTTTTTGGCCTCATTTTTCATTTATGGATCATAAATGGCCCAATCGTGTTGTTCTCTAATAACCTTCAATAATCCCTACTTAAAACTTGCATTTATTCTCCTTCTGTTGAAAAACCTTTTTGACCGCTAGCGGTTTTAGGATGTTAGGAGCTAAAGGTTTTGTCGTGTTGACATTTTCGTGTACTTTTCTTCATAGCCTGAACGTCTTCAAGGGACTAGATATACCATCCGTTCAGATATCTGGAGTATGGGACTTTCCCTTGTCGAATTGGCAATAGGTAGATACCCAATACCTTCTCCAAAACAAGAAGATATAGATGAAATATTCAGACACCCACCAGATGGCCCCCCTGTCGTACTGCCTAATACAACTACCCTCCCTGGCGCAAGGTCGCCAGCAGCTGGAGCTGGAGGTGCTGCTGGGGAGACTAAATCAATGGCTATTTTTGAATTATTGGACTACATTGTAAATGAGGTAAATTTAGTGGTTGTTTTATCTAAATTAATTATTTTCTGCTCGCAGTTAGTTGGGTTGGCTTTCACATACGAAGATGTAGACCTGTGTTGATAACGTCTGGGCGCTCAAAGCCAAGTGAGGGTAGAGAAAACCCCAAATATGCGTGGGAAAGCGCCACATCAAACAAAACATATTTGGTGAAGAGGCTATAACAAAAAGAAAATTAGGCATAAGTATTGTTTGTATAGTGCATCAGAACAAAGGCTCTTCAAACATAATTAGGCCGAATTTGAAATAGAGGCTACAGAACAATGGAAATATAAGGATGAAATCGAGGCCAATGTAGTTTTTGTAATAAATAAGAACAAAGCCTTATATCAGCTTGCATACTAAACTATAGCCGTCTGGGAAACCGAAGATACAAACAGGTATTGGAAGAAACTATACCCGTAGTGATCGAAGCAAAGAATCAAATGTGTTCATTTCATTATCATTGCCCTGACCACTGCAAGCAGATGATTGATTTACTTTGAATTGAAGAGGTCAATAACTATTATCTTAGAGCTAATCTTTTATAGAAATGAAGTAAGCCGAAAATCCAATTAATTGATCTAAGCCAAGTTTAATTTCTCGGCCAAACAAATTCTGAAAAAGCCAAATTTCTTAAATTTTGGCTTAGAAAAGCCAATATACCAACACTGATGTCGACCGCAAATTGAATGTTCTCAGTTTCTGGTTTTTTGTTTTTCTGACGGTTTTTTGTTCGGGAGTGAACTTGATCATTGGTATAGTGCTAAATCGTCCTGAATTGAACAAGTTTGGTTTTGCCCCCATGAATCCCCGGAATTACAACCTTGAACTTGATGTGTTTTTGGAATGTTGAAGCCCTGCTGCTGAAGCCCTGGCCGTAACAAAAGCTTGCGTGTATGCCATATTGCTAAACCCTCGTGTTCATTCTCTCTAGTAGTCACAATGACTGCATTGTTAATACATGTAGGTGATATAGGTAGGTAGGTGTTACTGTGACCACAAAGAGGCCTCATTAGGTATGTAAATAGCAATGACATGTAGTACCACATGTTTTGCCTCAGTGCCTAATAGCACATCAGGCCTAGTGAACACCGAGAGTTTTCATTGCTGTTTGTCCATTTTTGCAGAACGCATTCCCTCTCGTCTTAAATTTCTTTTGCTTTGTTTCCCGCCTCCAGCTTTGCTGTAAGTCACCTATAAAAAGACCATCTCACAGAGACCCACAGTTTCCTACAGTGCTCAGGGATCGAATTGGAGATGTAAATTGAATTCGCAAAAAGTTAGCCAACTGTTATTTAGAGGTCTAGTTAAACGTCAGATTTCGCAATTTTTGGGAAAATGTTTAAATTGGTTCGCAAAAATTGCGAATTGATTTGCAATTTGCGAGTCGCTAGAGCAGGTTAGGGAACCTTTTTGGCTGGGAGAGCCATGGAAGTCTCATATTTTGAAATGTATTACCATGAGGGCCATACTTTTGGATATTGGCGTCACATGGGACTGCAAAATCGTCTGATTTGACACCGATTTGGCCAATACTCTGTCGAACTATATGACATCTGAAGACGACACCAGTGTTGACTTTGGAAAGCCGTTTTGAAGTATCCGCTGTTTTACAGTGCTTTGAAGAAATGTCTTCTAAGATTTGTCTGCGAGATAGAGACGCAGATGCAGTCTTGAAAAGAACCATATCTGGCTCGCAAGCCATAGATACCGACCGCTCTGCTAGAGCAAAAGAGGAACGGATCTGTTCTGGAGCCGATCTACTTTTTGTACGAATAGACCTTGCGTTTATACTATATGACGTAGATCTGATCCAGTTCTTTTATGATCTTAGTAAACGCAACGCCTATTCTTACCAAAAGTAGATCGGATCCAATTTAGATCGGATCCAATTTAGATTGGATCTAGTTTAGATTGGATCCAGTTTAGATTGGATCCAGTTAAGATTGGATCTAGTTTAGATTGGATCCAGTTTATATTGGATTCAGTTTAGATTGGATCTAGTTTAGTTCGGATCCGTTGTTGCTCCTATATGCGTAACCTATATGTATCAAATGTTTTTCAAGGTAGAGGACTAAGAATTTCTTTGTATCGTTCCCAGCCTCCACCCAAATTACCACCGCAGCACTTCTCTGAAGATTTCTGTGATTTTACTAATAAATGGTAAGTTTTCAATTCTGAATATTTACAAACGTCGAAAAGAATAGACTGAGTACTCTTTGGCATTCAAATGTAGGGGTATGGTAGGGAGTTAGTAGAAATTTGGTTAAAAGCGCCTAAATTTGGGTCTGGACTTAATGCAAAGTTCTTTATGAAATGGGTTGAAATTTTTAGAACTTTGCAGTCGGGGACCCCCTAATGTTGGGTGTCAAGGGGTAAGGATTTATGCTGAAAATGTGTTAGAGTTTATTTAGATTGATCTCGCTATCATGTTACGTGGCTCCGGATTTTGTGCTTCTACGTAGGAGGTCTCGGGTTACTTTATAGTCATAATTACCATTTGAATTTCTGAGATCTTTATTGTGATCAGATTTTGCCTTTGTTGGCGTTCTTTATGTAGTTAATGTAGAGTAATTTGATTTTCTTTTCTTACTATATATTTCATCAGAAAATTGAGTGTTTTTGATGAAGCTAGTTATCACAAGTTAACTCTTTAAAACAGCTATCAAAATAAAATAAAAAGTTTTATCCAAAATTACAGAAGACGGGGAATGAATGATGGGATATTTTTGATGAAGTTAGCCTGTAGAAATCTTCTAGTAATAATAGTAGTTCATTTCGTGTGTTTGTCTATGTTTAGGGTCAAATCTGGCATGATCAGTCATTTCTCTGTCTTGCTAAGCATCCTAGTTTCTCGGGCATCGAGAATCCTATTTTATGCTAATGTTGTTATTTATTTTATCTTTTGACAGCTTGCTCAAAAATCCAAATGATAGACCGCATCTAAAGTCACTAAAGGTAGTTTTTATTTGTTTATTTGTTTATATATTTCTTATATCACTGTATGATTTTGCCACGGCTACATGTCTATGTAATAAACAATAGATATTGGAAATAATGAAGTTAGAAAACCAAAAAAACTAACAATAATATCAAATACAAGAAATATTTCATTTGTAGGTCCTTGGCGCTTTTGTAGTCATATATTCCTTTTTATTAGTCGGTGATGTTACACGCAGGCCAAGAGTTATTTCCCCTCATTTATTGATATTTTTGTCGGTGAATTCTCTAAGCTTTCTTTTTATCCATAGACACATTCCTTTATTGTTCACTGGGAGCAAGAGCCAGTTGACATTGCAGGATGGGTGAAGAAAATTCTAAAAAATTCATCAACACCTTCAGTTCAGTAATATCCTTATGTTTATGCTTAGTAATGCGCCACTTCTCATAAACAAAGCTTAGTCTAGTTTAACCTTTCTTCCTACTTTTCTTTTGGGGTATTTTCTACCCCTGTTTTTCGGACGTCTGAGATTTCGTTGTTTTTGAGCCTTTTATCAGGCCGAGGCATTGGGTTTGGGCGTAAATGAAATGCTTTTCGAGAAAATAATCCCAATAGTTGTATGGAAAGAGCCCTTTCAATTTTATACTGATCATTCCCTAGGCTAATGCTTAGAAGAAACTTTATTCCATACATTGGTTTAATCTGATTTCTCTTTCAAGTCCATCCGTTTATTTGGCATTCCTATTCCTTGTTTATCCCTACTCCTTGTTTGTCCCTACGTCTCATAAAGTCGTCATTTAGGTTGGGTATGATTTTGCTCTAGATATTAACATTTATGTTGCTTGTAGACTTTATCTAAATCTAAATCATACTTAGCATTTGTTTGTAAGTCTGTTCTTTATAGTAGTGGTGTAATATTCCTTACATTTCTCATAAGACTTTGCTTACTTGGGAAACACTAAGAAACAGCTCTCCCTTCTTCCCCTCTTGTAATCAGGGATACCGGAGCATCAGTAGGGCAGGGGGGGATGGAAGTGTGGAGAAGGGCACTTGTACTGATTATGACGTTATGATGACGTCAGAAATTTTTTCGTGCTTTTCTTTACAAACATATGTTTCCAACAATTGTTGCATTTTATGGCAGGTGATGAATTCCTGAGGGTAGAAGGAGGTCGAGTCTTACAGAAGATCGAATACAAGAAGAAAATGTAAAACACTCCTCTCAGAAGACAGCATAAGAAGGGAACTTTTTTCCTCCTTCCCCCTGCTCTCCAAGGGCAGGAGGGGCGCTTCCCCCCTTCCCCCGTGCTCCAGCGTCCCTGCTTGAAATAGGTACTCAAAAATTGTTGCGATCTAAAGTTGATCAGGCTTAGACGTTAACTGTTTTAGTGTTACTTTGTATGCCCCTCATGGAAGAAGTTTTTTGAATGTCCACTCTATTTTCCCGTTGAATTACAAGTTTTGCTATCATTTCTCAATATAATATATTAGATCATATTATGTGATAAAAGGTCAAATGCATTGATTTGGATTTACCTTCCCTATCTGCGACAATTTTCCGTGCCTTTCACTCCTAAAGCAGACTTTTGTACAGTTTAATTAAATGGATAGGAATAGTTGACATCTGAAGGGGAAATAATGCGTTTTTTATTCTTTTTATCAAATATGTAGCTCATTCATTTTTTCCGTGTTCCATTGTTTAGAGAGCACAGCCAGTCTTGTGTCTCTAGTAGCAGAGTGTAATGTTGCATTCATTGTCAGTTAGAGGCTGGTACCCATAGAAGAGATTTGCTATGATGCTTTATTCCAAGACGTTTAAGCTATTGTTTAGACGTGAGTACCTCGGCAGGTCATCTTAAGCAATATGCCAAAGTACGTGGATTGTGTTTCTGTACAGAGTTCTCTTTTGGAGGAGAAACCTGTAAATTTTTATGCTGCAGCATAATTCTGGATTTAGTTGCCTTAGGAAATGGCTATAGCGAGAGTTCGATCAATTTTTCTATAGTGAAACTATTTCCCAACGGAGCCCCAGATCCTCTAGGTAATTGTTCTCAAAAGTTGAGTACATGCATGAATTCTCATAAAATGCAGCTCTTAGGGCATTTTGAGCATACACTTCTTCTAGTTCCGAAGCTCTTTCACGAATAGGTAGTTAGTTAACACGTTTGAATTAGTTCAGTTGGACAGGTTCAATTAGGAATGACAGCACTACTTACGAACAACAGTTTTAAATTGGTTCAAAAGAGCTTGTCATGTAATGCAAAGACTCCGTTTCTAACATCAAGCATAGTGTTTAAAGCCATACTTCTTCTTTACACAATCTTCATTTCGCAGCTAGGCTAAGCGCATTTAATTACCACGTACTGAATCCCCACGTTTGGCGTAGTGTTCCTTCTGAATAAAAATTGCTTGTTAGTAGCTTGGAGAAAGGCTTCGAGACCTTTCATTTTTCTATAGAGTGATCTGGCTGCTCTGACTTTAACGTTATTTGATTGGATATTAGAGCTAACTCTGCTTTTTTTAATAATTATAATTTTGTTATGCAAATGATATATTTTGCAGATATATCTCGCCAGGGTCTTTTTGGATAAATGTCTCGCAAATATTTTTAATTTCACACTATTTCGCAGTGCTGGGATTCTGTCTCACATGCATCTGGTAGCTCACTAAAGTAGTATACCTACTGCTAGATGTGAGGCCTAGAAGTTTTTTTAGTTTTATGAATTGTCACGTTTCTTCATAAAGTTATTGGTAATATTTCTAATGTCATGAGCTAAATGACCTAAAACCAACATATAGTACTTTCAGTGGACTGAGTCAATAGCCATTTTGGCATCTCTTATCCTTTGTTAAAATTTCGTCTTCTAATTAAATCATGACTAGGAGTCGTGTAATGAAGTTGTGACTGGGAGTCGTGTAGTGTAGTCGTGACAAGGAGTCGTGTAATTAAGTCATGACCAGGAGTCGTGTAATGAAATCTTGACTGAGAGTCGTGTAGTGTAGTCGTGACAGGGAGTCGTGTAATGGAGTCAAGACTGGGAGTCGTGTAATAAATATTACCTATATGACGTTGATGAAATTACTCAGATTCGTCAGCCAAGTAGGTTAACATTGATATATTCATAATTTTTAGTAAAATTATTAACAGTATTAACTTGAACTGTATAATTTCAGCGCTCGAATACAGTGATATGCTTTTTGTAGTACTCTGAAAATTCTTTATTTTAAGTCTTTCCATCTTCATGGGAATGCTTATTAAAGGGTTTTAGGCCAAAATGGAAAAATTATTAAAGTGACTCCCAAGTGTATTAAAAATCGAGCGAAATCTATTGTGGATAATTCCAACAGAAGCACTACATAATTTGAATTCAAACGAGCCCTCATTCCCTATCGTGGGGTACAGTTTAGTAGTGTAATGGATTTTTCTGAATTCTTGTATTCTGGGCATACTGTGCGAAAAGTTACAGTACCATTTCTAATGCCTTGCTGGTTATTTCCCCGTAGGAATAGTCAACCACCCGTTGGAAATTTTATAGCTCCACCTTGAAGGAGAAATATTAAGGAACAGACTCCAAATTTTGAGGGATGAAGAACCAACTACATTTTTAACTTAAATTTTATGGTAAATATTGATATAACATTCAGAATGTGACCAGTTCTCGTGGCTAAGACTTGTAAAGTTGGACCTTGTCTTTTCCTTCAAGGACACAGAAATTTCATTATTGCCCACATATCGTCAATAGACTTGGGAATGAGATATAGTGTCACGTTTCCCCCGAGATGATGCAGATGAATACATGCTTAATTGACTTCATAAGATGGTTAAATTCAATGTATCTCAGCTTCATTGGCAATATTTTGTCAGTAAACTGAGCGTTGAGAAATATTCAGCTTTCGTTATAGTGATAGCTTGGACAATGTTTACACTAAATCAACGTCTTTCTTCATTTTCAAATATATCTTTGAGCGGATGATGGAAAAAAACTGCGCAATACAGGATTACCGATTCTGTGTCTCTATAAATTATCACACTACGCAGAATGCAATTTACTGAATAGGAGTGGGAGGAATTTTTCGCCTTTCTTGTCCAAGGAGAGGTTGCTTTCTTTCCGCATTATTTGCCTCACTAAGCTGGCACCGTTCAAGTTAACCGTAGAAATCCACAAACTACACGCATTTTTGTCATTGCATTGCAATTTCATCACCTTTGCTACTAACAGATGTGGAATTCTACAAGGATCAATAATTGATCCCATCTTATTCAGTTTCTTTAATGATTGAATTGCAGTACATCAGGCCTTGCGTGTGACGTAACTCTACAGCAAGTCGCCAATTGGAGAAGAAAGAAAGACTACTATCTGGTATAAACATATTCAAATGTCTGCGAGATCAGACAGATGCCATGCGGTCATTCTAATCAATGCTTAATTGTACCAACTATCATTTAAAGTTGCCATCTCGTGTTTCTTTGACCTGTCGCTGTAGCTGTAAGAGCTTCTTGCAAATTCCCGAATTAAACGACCCCAGAAGCTCCATTTTAAACAGTGTTTGGAAAGTTGGTTATTGACGCATGTTTAGTGGCTTCCACGTTTTTTTGAAAGAAACAAATTCTCTGGCTTCAGTCTGCATGATTCTTAATATTTCGGACGTCCAATGACAATAACAACCCAGGTTAGGCAATTGTGATGCAGGAAAAGGATGCTCAGGTTATGTTTGAAACTCAGCCTGCCTGTTTATTAAGTGTTTCTTAATTTTGCCTAATTCCAACCTCATTTTTCTTATAAAAACTGTGTACTACCGTCATGTTTTTTGATGATAGAACAAAGTGACAGCGTTTTTAGGTTCAGGAGCGCTGCTGCAGCTGGAGATGCTCCTCCGTTTCAAATTAGATAGTATGCTAATTTTGCATTTTCGTTAGTAGACTTTATACACGTATTTCGTTATAAGAAGACCTTCATTTCGCCTGAGCCTCAGTTTTCTTAACTTTTCCCGAAATTGAGCCTGAGATTATCTTAAATTTTTCTTAAACTTTACTGCAATAAACTGTTTAGAATGGTTTATACTTTCGTTAGTGCTATGGTATACTCGAACTTGAATTCCATCTTTAACATTTGGAATGCAATAATGACGAAATATCGATTTTTGGCCAATAAAAACACTTAATTTTGGCAATTGAGCCTAGTGAGTTTCTTAAGATTTTCTTAAGATTTTGACCATTTGAGTCTCACTTTCTTATAAACTTTTTCTTATAAAAAAACGTATGTAAGGTCAGCATTTTCCTGTTCTCATACGATATGCTCATAGGTTTGCTTTGCGCTCATGATGAAAGGGAGTACAGAAAGCGTCGTTGGCACGATATGCGTTAAGTTGAATAGATATTATATTTTTCTTTGGATTTTACCAACAGTTTTGGATGGATTGAGTGTCTATTTAGCGTGTCGTCCATGGCAACAGACTCCGTTCCACATTTCGGTGCTGGCTCTGTAGTGGAGTCCACGCGGAAGCGATAAAGGATCAAGAAAATGATGTAATCCTAAGTTTCGATGATAGGACCCACTAGAGTCATTAAAGAAGGAAATGACAAATTGTATAAATAGCCTTTGATCACTGCATGTTTCATGAAAATTTCACGAAGAAGCAACTGGTGAGGAGTCAGAAACAGAAAGAATGAACAGCGCTATATTATTAATTGCTATCATTGGATTTGTTTATCTGCAGTTCGTTGCAAGCAGAGCAAGTAAGTTTTTCGCTTCTCGATATATTTGTCCTAGCCAGTTCCGACAAAGGCTCGTGCGAAAGAGAGAAATGGGACTAAACAAAGTATCATATACTAGAAATGTTATTTTGTATAAAGTTATTTGGTTTTTTCCATTGTAAAAACAGTTGTTTCAAGTTACTATTGTAAATACCAACTTTAAATATGGGTATATGAAATATGAAGAAATATCAGGAATTTTGTGCATCATTTTTTGTACGACTTGGAATGAATTTTTTTGTTGTATACATAAGCACCAACTTTTGATTTTTCAGGGGGGCTCATATTAGAAAACTTAGAAAATTGTCTACCATGAATATGCTTTGTAATTATATACTATATAATACATGTTACTAATGATAAAAGGAAAAGCTATTAAAACAAGCAGAACAGATATATAGATGTATAGCAGAAGTATCAGTGTTGTATCATTACCAAGTCAGTTATTGGGTTTCTGTTATTTGGACAACCAAAGATGTTATATCTCACAATTTTTGAGGGGGCTCAGTCTCCACATAGCAGTTCCTAGGGGTAGCTGGGGCCACCAAGACCCCACGTGGTCGGCGCCTATGGTTGTATACATTCTTTTATAAAAATACAGTTGGTATGAATATTAATGCTCAAAATCGCTGAAATTTAAGAATAATTTAAGAGTACTGACAGGCTCAAGCTTCATCAGGACTTACAATTTTTGTGTATTCAAGTATATTTAATGGTGCTTTTAGATTAACTTTTTACAAATGGAACCCCTCAACTGCAAAATTCCTTACTGCATTTAATAGCATTTGGAAATCTACGAAAATTACACGTTTGTATTGTATGAGATACTATTATGAGAAATTAGACCTAAATGTTATGTTTTACTTTTTGTTGCTAATATTAAGTAAATTAATATAGTATTTCCCTCGATAAAGACAGTAAGATAGTTACCCATTGAACCTTCCTCAACGTGTTGACATTTTCAGGCCTTTTCATTTGGCTGCTGTGTGATGGATATTTTGAACCTTCCCGTAGTTTGCCTACTTTGCGGAACAGGTACTGTAGGAAAGTTGGCAAGTTCATGGAAAAATATTTGTTTTGTGGCGAACGAAACGAAGACCAGGGAGGTAGAGCAAGTAAAGTGCTGCGGGCGAGCTGCTTTGAACACGGCATAGCGAATGATTCTTGTTGCTTTCAAAATGATTACCTAAATCGCCTTGTTTCTTGACATTCCAGAATGCCGTTGTGGTATTGGTACGTCCTAATGTACAACCAATTTGGTATCTTGTTTATAATGTATATAAGTTACAACAGTTCAGACAATCAATTTAGAGATTCACACACGCTTCAAGCAGTAGCACCGTAGCTATGACGCGTCGATAAGCATAGTTTCGAATCATGTAGTGTATGTTGTTATGCACGTTTTTTTAAATGGAACCACATTACAAGGAACCTATATGTAGACGGCTTAAATAATGAAAAAGCCTATACTATTAATGTTAAAAAACCTAAGTAACTTCTCAATTTGACAAATATTTATAACTGCAATTAATCAAGAACTAGGAAGCTAGTTCCATTCATTTATAGCCTAAGCTCAGATTGATAGATTTATAAAATTTCTTTCCTATCTTGCTTATGATTTTTGTCCTGAGTTCTAGCTAAAATTAAAGGTAAAATTCAGAATTTTGATATTTCCTTGTGTCTGTGTCACTCTTATAGCCACTATATGTGCAGTGAGAATGAAGGAGCTAGTAAGGAACTTTTAGTAGTAGAATTTGATAAAAAGAGGTCCAAAAATAGGGATCTTAAGCTAGGGTGCTTATAGAAAGTGTGTATAAGAAGCCCCATGTATTAAATTTGACCTGAGACTAGCGAAGGATTGGAAAGCTCTCATTACTGGCAGTGAAAATTCTTCAAGCTCTCAATTCAAGTTCTAAATACTTTTCAGAGCACTTGCAACACATTTAGTACATTGAAAGCTATTTGATGATACTTTTTCCAGCAAAAGCGTAAGTCTCTTGAATGTTGCAGGTAACTGCCACCTGTGAACCATTCTAGGTGTAATTGTGTCACAAGTCTACAAGTCTAGCCAGGCGAGCAACTAGGAATTTTCGAGGACAGGCGTCCAATCAACGAAAAAGGCATACTGAAATGTTTCAAAGGAGATACGGTCTTCGAATACTTTTTGCAGATTCATAATTGGAGGAAATACTGTGGGAGGTTTACTGACGTCATTTCTCTAAAGGCCAATGACTCTTATTGCTAGTACTTGTCATGGTAGAGAGGGGGAAACACAGTGACCGGGGCGAGGCCACCGGAGACATTTTGGAATTACGCTATTTCCATGCTAGGAAAATGCCCTTATTGAATAGAGAGGGCACTACAATAAAGGGTACTTTCAATCTTTTGCTGAAAAGGGCAAGGTTTAGACCCCCAGGACCCCACCCCTAGCTGCGCGCCTGCAAGCATATTTAGGAGGGGCAGTGCCCCCTTGCCCTCCTCAAGTTTCCGCCACAGTGTCCAGTATTGTTGGTGGCTACGAAATCTGCCAATACGATCAAACAAGTAGTTCTTTTTCCCGTTTCTATTCAAGAGAAAATGTATTGCCTCATCAAAGCTTTTTTGTGCTACGGTCGCGGTTTACAAGATTAGCAAACAAGTGAGTCCCACAAGATTTGGTGTAGTGATGAATAACTTACGTGATGTAATAGTTTCTGGTTTACTCATTCTATAATTCATTGTCTTCCCACATGGCAACGGTTGTCAAGTACACACGCTTTGTAATAATCCATGCTGTTGCCTCATTGGCTGCAGTACCAGATGTAGATTGAACATAGCAAATTGATAGAGTTCTCATTGCTTTGACCTCTGCCCACCTTAACATTTATAAAGGTGGGCGAAACGCTTATGTGCGCTCATTGTCAATGCAATACATTTTCCTCTCCAACCATAAAACCATATCTGGTCATTTCCCAGCTACGTACGGCTTTAGAAGGAAGCTTGAGATGGCTTTTTCTTTAAACTACTACATACCAGCCCCCACCTTTTATAAGCTTACTTAAATGGGGTATTATCAGATATGCGTCCGCTTAATTTCAGAAGGAAGGTTGACAATATTTTTCATATTTTTGCGGGTACAAGTCTGTAAAGTAAATAGCTAATTAGTCTATAACTTTCTAAACCTTTTAACTGTTGATGATTGAACTGCAAGCTTGTCTGCAATGATTAATCATTCTTTTATGATGTCATTAGCTGATATTCATTCAACATTTTTCATCCAATTTTTAGCAGAAAACTAACTTCTCCAGTTACAGCCTCTTTACAATGTAGTATTGCATTTATCATTTACGTAGTTGCAATGTTTTCATGTATTACATATTGCATTAAATATTACACCATATGATATATGTGATTGATTTCTTTCTTAGGTAATCATTGTCAATTAATTCAATGTGGAAATAGAAGAGCACCAGTGTGTGGAGAAGATGGGAGAACATATCGTAGTATGTGCCACTTCATAAAAACACTGTGTCGAAGGAAGGAATTTGCACACCTCCGCGTGAAGAGACGAGGATTCTGTAGTAAGATTGCATATCTATCTCCTCCTCTAAAACTAAAGCTTTTATTAACAGTTTTTACACAATGTCCTTATGCTCTGTGTCTGTTATCTATACTTATGCAACGTCCATGTGTTCTGTATCTAAATAATTGTAATTTTGTTGTCAAACTAGCTATTGCTGTTTGCACTGTCTACTTTAAGAAATGTTTACAGATTCAATCAGGAGCATCATGGCTGTGGGGAACAGGGAGCCTCATCCCCCAATTTTTTCGAAGTCGTCAGATTTTCGGAAATTTTCATGTTTCATAGGAAAATTTTCGGACTTTTGATGTTGGTAAAGATCAATACAAGTATTTGAAAAGTCTAGCTCCAATTAATTGCAATTCCTACCAAAATTATGCTCAATTTGTTCTCATGTTTGACTATAGATTATAAATTATAGACTATAGACTATAGAGTATAG
>WIPJ01005084.1:37710-50089 GCA_018155075.1 Cassiopea andromeda
ATGTATATACGTTTTTTTTATAAGAAAGTGGTTTATAAGAAAGTAGTACTCAGCTGCTCAAAAAGTTGAGAGTGCTCAGTACTGGCTTTTTGAGATATTGGAAAGCTCTTTTAGTATCTATGTATTCAACATTCGACTTATCTGTGTACAAAATGTCATATATGTGATGTTGGCAACCCTCCAACAGTTTAGCTTCTGTAATTTACTAAGATTTATTATAGTTTCAAGTGTACATGGAGCTTTTTCACTTTCCACTAATGAACATGCGCAAAACATTGGAACTCAACAATTTTTGCTAAGAAAATCTTTAAGAAAATATTGATACTGGAATTGTGAAGAAGTTAAGAAAGTTTTTGTACTGAACGAAAAAAACTTTCTTATAGAAAAGTCGTGTATACTTATTTGGGCCTACGAGGACGCCAGAGCGTGCTTTTGAGTTAGGAGGCTGGGGACTAGTAGCAAGTTCCTATAGGATGTGGCAGTGGGGGTCAGGGGTGGAGCTCCTTTACGGTAGAAGAAAAACCCCCTTTTTGGTATCACAGTACCTCTTATCTTAGATATGATAAGCTATCTATTGTACGATATCATACACTTGCAAAAAAGTAGGGGGCTGCAGCCCCCCAGCTCCGGCGTGCCTGGCTTAACTATGTGAATGCACCCTGAAAGATGTGCGGCTCAGCTGTTGCGAGCAGTGGTAAGGATTTAGAAGAATGATAATGAATTCGATCATTGAGAAAATGTCAAAACATCACTTACAGTTGTTTAAAATTACTTGGCATCTCAAAGGTGTTCAGACCTTCCAACCTCTGAAAACCTAAAACCGTGAGGTCTCAAATTTCAACTTGGAAAAACCCTGAGATTCAGGCTGAAATTCGTGAGATCACTGTTATCTGCCAATATTTAGAGGACATTAGTCTCTAATATAATGGACGAAGGTGTCTCATCCAATCACATGAATAGGCTTGCCCCCTCCTAAATATCTGACTGTCATGAAATGTTCAAAACAAGAGAGTTTTAATTTCAATTTCTACATTACTATCGCCTTTAAATACAATTACTGTTTATAGACTATATCTGTTCAACCATAAAACTTTTTTCCTTATAGTTGTAGGCTTTTGCTGCCTTTTTAGAGCTTTTTAGAAATTTTGAGGAAGGTCTCCTAGGGGACTGCAGACGCTTTTTGGAGGACCGCGAGAAGCAGTTGAGGCTTGCAACTTGTAGAGCCGCATTCATAGACAGTCACTTTTTAGCGCAAAGCTATGAACCTCGGCAGCGAAGCAAACTTATGCTATCAACTCTGTTGGTATCTTTCTGTGACAGTGCATTAACTACTTAAGAATAATCGGGATTTGCTTCTAATGGGAGATGACCTTAAATTGCCGATTGCTTAACTATCTCTAGATAAAGGAGTATGAAAGAAAATCAATTTGGAGTTAGTCTGAGTAAAATTCATGAATGTCTGACAAAGCTACTTTCTTCCCCACGCTGTCTTGTAAAAAGCTGACACGAACTATCAAGTTTCCCTGCCACCCAGAGCAAACCTAATATCGTGATATCGTGAGCAAGCTTAATATTGCAGGTGTGGGATACCCCACAAAGCTGTGTCTAAGATTTAGTATGTTAAATGAGCATAAATTCAGACACAATTTCGACAGCTTGATTCCCTTATGTGCTTGTAGCATGGGCACTGAAGATTATGAATACTTTTTCCTGCACTGCCCGCAGTTTCACTTAATGCGTCAGAATCTCTTTGGTCAGCTCTCTGATATTCCTGGTTTAATATTAAATATAGGTGATAAGCCTTTATGCAAATTGCATCTTTTTGGAGATCCACAGCTTAATGTTGTTAGTAATCGAAAATCCTTGAAGCTACAATATCTTTTATTAAGAATATGAAAATGTTTTCTAGTTCTATTTGTGCAGTATCACAGCAGCAGCAATTTAGTGTTTTGCGTATTTTTTCATATTTTCTTTGTTATAACTCTTTCAGGTGACTGTCATAGATGGAACTCGCCGACAGAATGTCCTTTCTATCAACGGTAGTCGCAAGTAATATAAATTAGCTATGTGTATAATTTTGTTTTTGTGATATAAAAAATGCTTTATATTGAGATGCATTCTAAGCCAAAGAAAAGGGAGTGGTTTCATAAATGTTCCCAGGGGCTCAACCCCCAGACACCTTTAATTCTTTTCAAGCCAAGGTCTTCACTAGAATCACATACTGTCTTTCACTTACTAACATTCATAAGGACATGTCTACAAAATTGGGCTTGTAAAAGTTAGGAATGATGGCTCCGCAACAAATCGACCCACTTCGCTGAATTTCCTAACAAAGTTAGGTTGTGGCTTAGAAAACGTTAATTACCACGCTCAGTTTGAAGCTAACCCTGCTCCACAGGACCGCGGGTAGAAAGAGCTTCTGGTAGGGGACCGCCATGTAAACTATTTTGAAAAGTTTGGGAACCACTGTTGTATACTTTTGCATAATATTCCCGCCATTTTTCAATCCAAATCACTTCCTTAAAAGTTCAGTAGCTTCGGTATGGTTGAGAGACTGGGTGCTCCGCAGGGAGCATTGATGTCTGAAACAGTAACAATAAATAAGGAAGCGTCTGTAAAGTAGGAAGATGAAGTCCGGGGAGTCAACGCAAAATTTGCCTGATGCAGAACAAAATGGATGTTATTTGAGCGACGAGTCGAACGACTTTGATGATGTTAAAAGAATGCAAATTAATATTCAGTATGACACCCCCGCACGAGGGTAAGCTATTGATATTTTCTTGCCTACAATAAGGCTTGTCAGGGCTATCTGTGTTACAGCCCGGACATTTGCAGTAATTACAAACCAAAAGAGCACAGAATAGGTGTGAATGTCTACATTTTGGTCAATTGATCAGCTATTTTATGACGCAATGAATAATGCATGTTATTTGATTTATCAAGTTTGTAATCAAACTTTACAACAAATTTCTACTTACTCTACTAGTTGATTTCAGGGATCGCTGGTATGAAGGAAAGCTCTGTAAGCTGCAAAGGGACTCTTTCCAGCAAATTTTTGAAAGTGAGGGGCATTTACCCCTTGTCCACTCTGGTTCCTACATCCATACTTGATTCTGTAATTTTTCATCGAAATAAGTTCTTACATTCAAATGGTTTTTTCCCACAGAGGATCTATTACTCATATCAGGCAAAGAATTCGGGATATAGTTCATAATCATCGCTACCAAATTGCTGTCATTATTTTGGTTTTGCTGGATGCTGCTATTGTGGTGGCAACTATAATTGTTGATGATGCAAGTGGAAAAAGTAACTATTATCAGAATTTTCATGTTGCTTGCAGCAAACTGGTGTGCCCTAAATTTATCAGCATTGCTTCTTGTGACTTAGAAGAGAAATAGCAACTTCAAATTTGCAGTATTGTACTCTTGAGTACTGGATAATCAACTCTCTCCCCTCCAATTGCTGATTTTGCAATTTTTTAAACCTCCATATTCTTTGGAGCTCCCCAGCTATTGTTTTTAAGAATTTATCAAGTGAATTAAGTTTCTTCTTTGGCTTATTTAGCCAAAGCAATGTTATACTTGTTTCTCTGAGTCAGATTTCTTCTTTGCGTATGAAAGTAAGCGTGAGAGTTACTCTACAAAGTCTTAATGTATTCTTCTCTTCAGCCTCACTAATTATTAATTTTTAGAAAATATATCAATCCTCAATTTGTTTCCACCACTTGCTAGTTTGTAATCAAGAGTAACCTCTAGTATTTGATTAAGCTTATATCCAACTGGAATTTATATTTCCAATTACATAAGTAGCATGCACAATTAGATTCCAGTTTAGCTGCATTGTGACTTGGCTTCAAGATTTACTAGTGTATGAGCACAATTGTATTTTATGTGAAGAAAAAGTTCCTTCTATGATGGTAGTTAAGATGCATTTATAATGATTGGGTGGATATAATGATATAATTATTTTGAATCAAATGTGGCACTCCATCAGGGGCAAGATATGTTGTGGAAAGTATTTTTTTTACATGACAAAAGCTCATGTCTCTGCCTATTAGATATCTCAAGTATTTTATATAATTCATGTAATTTTGATTCATATACAGGCAGAAAGTCTCACACTATGGAGATTGTGGAACTGGTTCTTCATGATTTTAGCCTTGCAATTCTTTCATTATTCATGGTTGAGGTAGTTTAAAATAGTGATATATATATTTATGAATTTATTTTGTAAATCTTATGAACAGATAATTTTAATTATTTTTATTCTCTTTTGTGGCTAAGAAATGGAAGTTCTCAGCAATCTCATTTAAAAATACACAGCATTGTTTGTCTGGAATGTAGAAGTGGCTGTTAGCATTGGAGTGTGTTTACTTATTTACACTGATTTTATTCTATGATGGAAAGGGAAATTTGTATGTTTGTCAATGGTAAATGTTGTCGCTTGCATAAGCAGGGAGTGTAATATGATGCACTTTCTCATATTCTTCCATCACACGGCCTGCATCAAAGTCCAGTTTTGCAGTCATATTCACAACTGGTTTATATTGAGTAATACAGCAATGTATTTTTCAAAGCTACAGAATAGTGAACCTTGAGCATTTTCAAGATATGAATTCTCAAGGAAATTTATAGGCTATGAGTTATGTTGAAGTATTGTTGTCTTCCAAGCATTAAAGTTGATGCTTTTTCTTTGGGATGGGTTAGAATTTTCACTTTTCATGAGTTATTGAAGCTTTGAGGTAATTTTTAGAAGTATTTCCAAAGATATCTTGCATTTACTCACTCTCAGGTTTTTAAGATACATTGATTTTTCCGATATCATCAATTTGCATGACAACAATGTTTCATGTAATATAAAGTCTTACAAATATTATTGTGTTCCAGATCATTGTAAAACTGTTCGCTCTTGGGTTGTCATTTTTCAAGCATAAGCTAGAGGTATGTCATAAGGATTAATATATTTCAAGAAATTCTACTTTTTTGCTGCTATGTTCATAATAATTCTAAATGCTGGGCAAAAAATGAAGCTATACTCAGCTTATAGCTAGATCAAGAAGAAGCCTTCTGAGATCCTTATTAAATGGCATCATTTTATTCTGTTTCAGGTTTTTGATGCTTGTGTTGTTATTGTTTCATTTTCATTGGATATAGTCATTTTGTAAGTTATTTTAACTATTATATCATAATACTCTTATGGTTGAAGTAACTTTGTATGCAAAAAACATGATATGTTTTCTTCATGATTGCTTTAAAGGCCTCTGTTTGTAAAGAGCAAGGGGTCTGTGCAATGTTTACAAGTGTGAGCCCAAGAATGATTATCTGATATTCTAATCTATTTGTCACAACTGGTCTGATTGTATTTTGCATGGGCAGTTATCAATTCTGATTTGATTTTACCTCACTTACATTTCTGCCACAAATGTTGTTAGTACAATATGAAGAATTACAGCTCTCATTTGTAGCAGAAGATACAAAAACTCTTAATTCTTGACAACTATGTTTCATTTTTACCAGACACAGAAATAGTGATGGAGCTCTTGGTGGGGTTGAGTTCATTATATTGTTAAGACTTTGGCGAATTTCAAGGATTGTAAATGGTAAGTTTGACTCATTTCTCAGTTTTTCCTTTTGAATAAAATTCAGTCTACTCCCTTGTTGTTTTGCAGAAGTGATCATTGGTTGATTGCTCCATTCTACCAATTGTTTTGGGACAATCAGAGAAAACAGGTTGCTAGATTTGCAAAAATGATATAGAACAGAGCCAGTAATCTTGATAATGATTTTCATGAAGTTTGTGAATTTGTTCATGAGATTATGATTATTTGTGAAATGTTCTAATTTCTTGCTGTTGCTCTTGTTATTTATGTTCCATTTTCCCCTAAGCAGTATATTTTTGATTTAATGTATGCCATCCATGAAAAATTAAAAGCACAATTGTTGTTGTGAAAAGCAAGAAAAGTTCTAAAAATCAGGAACAGAATGAGAATTTATCCCTTACAAATATCTTTCCTTTTGTAGTCTGCTTTCTCAGCCTTTTCCTCATTCTAGCAGAATATATGCAGCAAGGGCAAAGCTAAAGAAAATTTTTAATGGGGTGTACAACCCCAATTTTCCAACAAACAGACTTTTTTCTAGCCCAATTTGCTATATTACAGTGCTGATGAGCACTATTGGTGTGTGGTAAATTTGCTGACAAGCTAAAATTAAGAAGTGTGGCTCCCATGCACTTTCTTAGTTAACTGACTGCATAGCTTTACTTGGTATTGATCTAGTTACAATTCTGTCAAGCACTCTAGAAAGAGAGCAGGGTACCAGAGCTGAAAGTCTAACCTAGTCATTAAGTCATATGCTAGACAGCAATGTTGATAGTCTTAAATAGTATTTATTTTCCAGGCTTAATTGTATCAGTGAAGAAAAAATCAGAAGAGAAGGTTGAGATTCTTTCCATGCAAAAACAAGAGCTTGACGAACAAGTTCTTCAGCTGGAATCAAAGGTTGCTGCACAAAAGGTAAAAACTAGTATAGGTTTTGTTCCAGTTAGTTGACTATTTCTAAGAAGAAAGTTATTTTGTACCAAGAAGAATTGGAATTCTATTGCATAAATTGCTAAATATAAAGCAGGTGAACAACGTAATAATAGATAAAAGGATGAAATGAGGGATAGAAGGAAAAGGTTGTTTAACGAGTAGATGAAGATCTGAACTGAGATGGTTGTGCAATTTTATGATTCCTGTAACTATTATGTTAAAGAATGAGCAAGAAATATCTGCATGAAGTTTTTCCTCATACAAGTATGTATGAAATCTTGACTTGTTATCGAATCTCTTTCCTTTTGTCGTTGTAGAAAGAAATTCAGCACTTACGAGAGAAACTAGAATCACTGGGTGTTCGACCAGATGATATACCAATTACTGGATAAGTTTTGAAGACAGGATTCCCAACCTGCGCCTTTGAGGGGAAATGAAAAAGCTTTATCGGTGTTGTGAATGAGTGACAAGTTGACGTGACCAGATGTTTGCAACTGGTGCTGACAATTGCTGACGAAATAGCGTTTTTGTTGCGGTATGAAACAGTTCTATTATGTAAAGTGTTAGCTCTGTTTGTTGAGCTAGACAGTCGTCTTTCTGTTTTGCATCTTAGCAGTCGCATGGCCTAGGTGCTTGCTTATCTACAATATGAATGCGAAGGCTAAATAGAATGATGTCTGAAATGCTTCAGTCGTTAATAGTTGTTTATTTGTATGAGTGGTGCAAGAACCTAACTATGAGTCTCCTTATAAAACACTTGTCCCTCTTGGAGCACGGAAACAACTTTTACTAAAAGACATTCATCTTAACCTTTTATTTTGCCTAAATTTTGTAATAAAAATAATGTATTTAATCTGGCTTTGTGTGCAGAACTTATCTTCACGCTATTTGTTCACTCATTCCTGTAAATTCTACTAGAAGCTAAATTTTTATCAGACCAGTTGTTTCCCTTCTCCCGTTTTCATCGACAAACCATACTCTTTTGGTATCACCTAGGAAAGTTTTCTTGTTTATCTCCGTACCCATCTGGAACGTAAAAACAGTTGACCCGCTCCTTGTTTAAAATAGTGCGAAATTTAATGCTTTCTTAAACCGTAATTCCTTCTAAACAACTACTGCGTCTTCCATCTTTGTCATGGTGGTTATTAATTCAACCACTTTTGCTAGAAGAATACTGGGAAATTGAGCAGCGTATTATTTTAAGTTCCCAGTACTAATAGTTCTTGCATTGTGACGGTTACTGTAGCTTTATGCCTTCGATAACATGAAAAATGCTCGGTGTCTTACTTTATTTTATATCGCTGATGGGAATTTTCTATGATAGGAGTTAATTTACTATTTATGATGTATGGAAAAAGTGAAATTGTTTGTTATAGATAAGATTTTATAATTAATATATTGATCGTTCAGAGTTTTATCCAGAGTAGATACCAAATTTATGTATTTCTATATATTTAAACCATTCACACGTTCAACTAATAAAAACGAATATATAATATTAATTAGGCTTTCGTACCCTAGTAATTCCTAAGCTTTGATTATTTTCAGCTTCTCAAAATTTTCTGATAGTTTCCAGACACACTGTATTGACTCGTTTATGAGCTTTTTTTCTCAGCCATGAACTCGAACAAAGCGGAAAACAATTAATTTTGGACCTGTTTTCATTGCCTCTGTATGCAAAAGTGGATTTGCCTACAAAAGTACATTGAATGTCATCTAGGTATCCTTGAAAAGCTATTGCGGTTGGTGCAAAGTTTAGTAGAAAATATCTACTATTATCTCATAGGCTGTTTGCTGACGTTGCTTTTGATCCATTTATTGCTAAGCCTCCAGTTGTCTTATAGAACCGTGGAACCTTTAGCTGACGCCGTGGAATTTATACCTTAACATCCCTAATAGATATTAGCCACAAACCTTAAAGCTAAGCTTCAACCATTCAATTTTTTGGTCTAAAAGTAGACTTAAAGGATGTATTGTGTCATGCTCGAAGAGTTCTGATTCATAGTTTCACATACTGTTGTCAGTATTTTTGGTTTTACAAAAAACAGATTGATTAAACTTAAACTTGATGGATAATGTTTTTAAATTTGCTAAACGGAATCCTTGAGAAACATTAAATCAAGCCGATGTCGTCGTTTTACTTTGCATACCTACTCGCCATTTTATAAATATTTCAAAAGCTGGGCATCTTAGCTCACTCCTTCAGCTGCCTTTAGTATTTAAATGGTGGCGCCCCATAAGGCCATGTTTATGGAAATCATATCAGTACTCAACTATTGCATAAAACAGATACATATTCCTTCTCATTTGCCTACTTCTTTTCTTATTTTTACCAACTATGTATTGTTTGTCTGCTTCTTAATTCCTTTTTATGTTCACATTGTTTATCATATAATTTGAGCTAGTTGTACATTTATCAATTTGCACAAATGTGAAATGATAATTTACTGATTTATAAATATAAAGTCTGCATCACAAATTCTCAAATTATTGAATTTCTTGCGTTTAATGGAGCTGCTATTTTTGTCTTGTACCCGACGATTGAAGTTTATCAAAAATGTTATTTTTTAAAGGTGTCAATACCGCCGATGGTTCTGGTATTCTCATTTGCCCTAATTATTTTAAGTGATCGCGATTGTTATCAATTTTAGTGGAGACCAAACCTCTGTTTGTTGATATGAGAACAGGCCAAAGTTTATCGTGGACCCCTCCCAATTGGATCGAGTTGTCATGTGATTGCTAGCGTCAGATTTAACAGCTTTTAGTTCACATACACCAAAACACAAACCACAAAATAATTTAAATGGAAATATGTTACTATAAAACGGAGCATTGCGCAATTATTAGGACTTTGGGTTGTCAATCGAACTGATGTTCAGCCACTTGTAGAAGCCCCCCCCCCATTCACTTATTTTATCTCCTCTTTGCTTGAGCTCACTCAAATAAATTAGTGGAAGAGCGTCGTAGGAAAATACTTAGCCTTGATTGCTTAAATGGGAAACAACTAGGCTTTTGTGGAACAAGCTTAAAACAAGATGGTTCATCATTTCGACGACCCCTGCCCCCTCTGAGCTCTCTTACTACAACCTTTTCGTTCTTTTCAATTGATGCTTTGTGGAATAGCACGATATCCTCGTCTGTGACGCTTCAATTCCCAGTTGCTCCCTTTTCTTTCAATTGAGTTGATTTTTACTGTCATTTAAACAATATATAAACTCCCTTGGTACTTCCTAGCTTCTACAGCTAGAAGTGGGCCTAAGCTCATTTTGCACGAGCTGTTAGGCCATGGAATAATGGTGTAGCTGAGCCGTTCATTTTCAATGCCCAACGTTTCCAAATACAAAGCAGCAACAACGAATGTATTAAAGTGGAGTGATTCACTCCACTTCTAAACAAGATTCAGCCTCAGGATATTTTAAGATAATGTGGTATCCACAAAGAATTTTTCAGACTTCCATTTCATTACGTACTCGATGAAAATGGCCATCCCGATAGGAAAGGGAAGAATACAGTTCTCATATTGAGTTTTAGAGACTGAAGTAACCAGTTCCGGCATTTTCACAAGTCTTTTGAGGGGAAGGCAAACAAAGTATGCAAAGGTAAGTTTTTTGTATTTGAATGCTCCTTGTTATTTTCAAGCACATTAGGTATGTGTAATTCAAACTAGAAGAGAGAACTGCTAATTAACAGTTCTGTCTTTTAGTTATAATTACACATACCAATACCTATTTACTGGCACACTTTGCCTACACGATGATTAAGGTTCTAAGTTTTGTATCAATCAAAGCAGCTGCAGTTAACATTACCAAGGTTTCTCTGAAGCGGTAAGTGTGACAAGAATTTTATCTAAATGACAACTAATTTGAGTTTTCAAAACATGCTTCGATTGATTCAACAATTATTTTGAGCGTCGGACTAATCGATATTTCATAAGAATTACAGCAAAAAATGGAAGAATTAATTATGTTCTAGGTGTCTGTAATGCACTTTGTAGCAAGATCCCTAAGGATAAACCAAATTGTCCTATAGGGTTCAATGTTCATGCAACAATTAAATTCCAAGTGAGAATGATTGTTGAAACAAGGCTGTTGCATGATATATTGAAAAAGAATGAACGAAATACTCAACATACTTAAAAAAATCAAAAACTGAAAACGCATGAGAAACTGCCATGTTGAGCAGGAATTTTTTTCATATCACTTTGTTTTGCACCGGATGTCTCTTGCACACAAGTCTTCTTGGGCTTCAAGTTTCTGGAATATTTTGTTCCTCGATGCTGGTTAATAAATTAACACGACGTTATTCAGTGATTAAAAGAGAATGAAGATAATGTTCAACAAATAAGACTTAAGTAAAATTCAAAATTGACAACCCATGAAAAAGAAGAAAGTTAAAAAACAACGTTATTACATGAAAATGTCAGTAAAGTACAGCATGAAATGTCACTATCCCAGCTGGTAAACATAATTACTATGTTGATCTCCTGTGCAGAGGCATTGTCTACAGCGTGTTCCAACGTTGCACTTCTGAAAGGCTGCACTTTTGCATACATTAGCTCCTCCGTACACTTTATACGAAGTGCTCCCTGGTCCACTCCAGCATTCTCCGAAGTATTGAATTCCAAAGTATTTATACCCTTTGGCATGGGCTTTGGTTGCGCATGAGCAGACGAGGCTATGGGATAGAATTACCACAACATTATGAAAATGGAAGTGATTTCTTCAACATTATGCAACTATGATCCCATTGGATAGATTTAATACTCGTACATCCACTTTACTGCAATGTATGTCTCTCGGTTAGAGCCAGTAAGAAAATCTCAAGTTAAACAACCATAAGCCTTTTTAGGCCCAAAGATACAGAGAAGACTTTGTGTAACATGAAATTATTTCAAAGCTTGCAATAGCCTTATATGGAGTAATGTTGAATAAGGGAAGCTTGATAGCAAGTGGAAACAATCTCATATGCATTACAAATTTTTACATCAAACGGTAAAGGCTGTAAATAGTTACCTTAAGTCCTTTTATTCTCATCAGCACATATTGTGTTGTAAAAACCTTTTGGCCAACCCTCAACCTCTGGCTGGATGCGGATCAATTCATCTGCTTGTCATCCAGCCATTTCCCAACTTTTCCTACCCCACCAGTGGTGCAAATGACCTGATAGCTAGTTTTTGTTAAATTGACTCTACTAATGAAATAATGTAGGCAACTCTTAAAGATGGAAAAGGTTGAAAGTAATGATATTTTACTTACTCTGAAAGGGAAGCATGATAATTTTTCCAATCAATGTATTTTGCTTTGAAAGTATGGCTAGTATTGTCGCGACGGTTCTCAAGCAAGTATGGTAAGGGCCGTTTACTAACATTCACTGGATCATGAAAGCATCCAACATTTTTATACTTTAATTTGCAAGGCTTTTGAAGCAGCGAATCTAAAACAGAAGCAATAATGACATTTAGGATGCGAACTGATGGATAGTGTCAAGTGATAAACACAAATCTTCGCTACTCAGATGCCTTTTTCTTCCTTTAGTGTGACTTAGGGTTCTGCAGTTGGTAATCTATCATGAACACCGACATGATCATCATTTAGATCATAAGCTTGACCTGCCTTCTCGCTACGTCCCTGATCAGCAATATCGTCATTATCACCATCATCATCATCACTATCATCACCATTATCATCATTATCATTACCATCATCATCACCACCACCATCATCATCATCATCATCATCATCATCATTATCATCATCATTATCATCATCATCATCATCATCATCATCATCATCATCATCATCATCAACACCACCATCATCACCATTATCATCCTCATCATCATCATCATCA
>WIPJ01005084.1:67658-83796 GCA_018155075.1 Cassiopea andromeda
AAGATGTTTGCTGAACGAGTCGTTCCTGTAGAGTGCTCAATACCGTAAGGCAGAGCTTTATCTATATGTATAAAATGGCAAATTACTCGCCAAATCTCCAGAAATCTGTTTTGTGAATCGCGTGGATGAGTGAACCAAGCGATTTACGGAACAGGCTTGTAGAGATGTAGTTATGTATAGACTGTATAGTCCTGATATTCAGGATTGATGGGGAGCTAGAAAGGAAAAAATTCGGATTAATTGGAAGTCTGGATAAACGGGAGGTCAAATTTGGAGGCATAATATGAAGTAGGAGTTGAAATAATGCAGTTAAAGCTTGAAGCTAATCAAACTGAGATATTTGGAATGACTACCAGTAACATTTTCACAATGTTTCGGTCAAGTGTTATAAATTGAAAATGGAGCAATGGAACAATGGTAGTGGTCTAACAGTCATTGGCAAACACTTCATACAAACACTACTGCCAGATAGTGACATAGCTATGTACCACTACATGTTCTGCTTTCTGTCTCCTTCTCAGATAGGGATTTTAGTGAAATTGTCGTAATATTTTGACAATGTAAGATGCATACTCACTGATGGCGTAGACATAATTTGTTCTTGCTTTCCCAACACAAAATTCGCCTTGTTTGCATGGCTTATATTTGCCATTCACGCATTTTGTTGATTTACCCTGTTTGCCATAATCTGTTGCAACTGTTTTGCTACTCCAACATTCACCGTAGAATTGTAACGCAACGTAAGACATCTTCATTTTTCGTGCTTTCTCGATACATTCACACAGCAATCTTCAATGCAAATTAAAGAATTAAAAACCTTAGATACAAAATGAACGCTTGTAATTTCTTATATGTCCTTGTGTGCCCACAGATTCGATTCCTAACACTTTGAGCGTGGCTTACTTCATTTTGTACTGAGTACTGAGGAGGAGGCTAGAAAAATGAAGGGGTGAGCAAAAGATGAACAAACTCCGTGCTTCATCTAGAGAAGTGTTCTCCAAAGTGAGCACTTCCGCCCCCCTGGGAGCGTTGCTTCGATATCGGGGAGGGGCAGTAACGCAAATAGGGCGATTGGGGGCAGTAACGCAAAATGGTTAGATTGGGGCGACAGCGTAGCATGGCTATAGCTGCTACCATAGAGGTAGATTGCTGGAGTTTTCCCTGGTCAGTTTTCCTTTACTAATCCGTGAAGCCTCTTGGACACACTGACACAGCCACTTTGTAGGGCAGAAGGTACAAATTCTTTGATGCACTGAATACCTTGAGTAACCTAATTTATTAGATAAAGGAGTTTTTTGTTTCTAGGATCAGTTTGTAGCTTTTTGTTTCTCTTTCTAAATCTTCAAAATTCAATGAAGGCAGGTTAAGGATCAGTTTCTCTTTCTAAGCATGAAGATCAATGATAAAGACAACTATATTCCTCTCTGAAAAGGGCGTTTTCCGAAATTTTAGAGAGCGTTACTTCAAAAAGTTTTCTGGGGACAAGCTCCAGACCTCAGTTTTTCATGTAGTACCTATGAAATGGATCATTTTGGTATAATTTTTTTTGAAAAAATTGTGTTGTTTGTCGAATTTACAGTACATCTTAGACTATCTGGTCATACTGGACACAACCTTTTGAAAGGGATTCGGATAATCCGAGAGGACAGGTTAAGCAGAATTACACTTTGAACATGGCTGCACAGGAAGAAAGCTAAGACAACTAGAAACTGTTATTATCATAAAATTGCTAAGACAAAACTGAGTTCACTATGCCAACACAGACGTAAAGCTCTTCTACCTTCGTGCAGCAGCTCGTCACTCCGAAGCCAACTCACGGAGTGAAACTAACTTTTAAGTGTCCGCTAGCTCGGCCTTAGGCCGATTGTGGAGAACATTTTTATGGCCAATATGTACGAAATTGGGCAACTTTCAGCAAATCTAGCTACAGCTATATAAAGATAGTCATGGTCGGATAATCGAGGGACAGGTAAGCGAATACGGATAAAGGAGGAAGCACTGTATCAGTATAGCACATCTGAGAGTAGGTGCTATTAATTCTCTTATGAATAAATCTTCATAATGTGAAGTTCAGGATATAAAAGATGCTTCATATGAATTTATTTTACCCGTATAAATATTGCAAACTGAAAGAAAGCAAAAGCAATTGTCTAGAACGTGCAACTAGTAGCTTGCAAGCAGCATTGTACACTTGCCTCACATAAGTATTTCACTGTTTTAACTAAAATGACGTCTTGAGCTGGCCACCATATTGAGAATTAAGGATTTATCTAAACAGCGAATCGTAAACAGGTTCACATAAAAGGCCTACCAAATTAGTGCACAAAATTCTGAAAGTTTAAGATTATAAACTAATTGATAATAAACAATCTTTCGATCATTGTATTAATGATATTTTGTGGGGCAACCACAAATTGATTGGATTGCTAAAAGTCATATTAGCATCGATTCGTAAAGTTTTCTTGAGTATTCACTTGGAATTTGTTGCCACACATCCTCAATTCACATGACTACTTCATTTCTGGTTGTCAAAGGACTTCTTAAGTCAAAATTTATTTGCATTTTATGAACTTCCAAACATTTAAACATTTTCAACATCGTTTAAATCAGGACGTCGTGTTAGCTAAGAGGGAAGACTTATTCCCTCATTTTGAAAATGCTTTTTTGTGATTTGACAAGGTGTTAGGGTGCATTATCTTGTTGGAGAAAAAATGCTTATCTCTATTATTATAGATGGCAGAAATAATTTGGGGGTACATTTTGTCGCTACATTGATACATACTTGTGGCATTACCTTTCCTGCTACCTATCACCAGCTTTCCATAACCATTAGGCCTAAAGCCAAAGCGGCATTCTTCAGAAAAATAACATCATTATAGTACTTAGCAAGCCATAAACTGAGAACCTACCCGTAGCTCAAAGCTTAATTTCCTGGTTTTCAGCGTTATGCACTTTGCGAACTTTAGAAACTATTTTGTGCAGTTTGTTTATGTTTATTATCAAAGCATCTGGCGTCAGCAAATATCTTTATATTTTCCCGCCGCAACTATCTTTGAAAACACGCCTTATGAAGATATGTTGAATTTTTGCTGAAATTTTGGATATGGTGGTGAAATATTTGTGTGAGGCTAGTGCATACTTAAGGTCTCACTTTTTAATAGAAGTTTCGCCCATATTCCACACGAAATATCTGCTGAAAACAGGACTTGATGCGTCACGATGTGTTACCAACAATTTTGGCAGTGTACGAACATTGTGGGTTAAATCTTTATAGCACCCGACTGGCTGAACGCCCATTTGACACATATCTAAGAAGAAGAAAATGTAATAACGATAAAAGTAGAGTCCCGTATACTCTTGTCCGCTTATTTTATTTAGTTTTTGTTATTTCTCTGTTTTCTCATTTTCATATAATTTTTATTCCATATATTTCTTGTATATTCTGTGTAAGATTGAACTTTGATTGATAAATATAATTTTATTCTATTTAGAGGTTTATTGTAATTAGTTTTTAGATTTTAGCAAGGCAGTTTGTAAATCAGATTTCTGAAACTTTACCCTGTATAAAGAATATAAAATGAAATGAAATGAAGGAGGTGTTTTTGGGGGGAAACATTTAATGTTGGGTCATCAGCAGATGAGATAAGGGAGCCAATTCTTTTCTTTACTGCCCTTTCTCCCCAGTACCATGTTTCAATTTCTTTCTGGATGAACAATGAGCAAGCATTAAAGCTAGAAACCAAGCTGTCTCCAGATGGTTGTACTGTTAGAGCCTGCATACATGATCCCGCCTAGCAGGGGTATCTCGCCTAGACGAGCCATTTTTCTCTTTGCATTTACATAACAAGTACTGCCTCAAATTGCTCACGAGCAATAAGCTTGTGCAAAAATTGCTCCTTGCCGTCCATTTTGCGATGTATATAGTGATCTGGAGTTATACACATGCGCGGGAACGTCAATTATAGCCCATCAATGCGGGCTTATCCCCGGTAGGAAAGTGTCCCGGCAAGGCGGGATACCCCCCTTGCCGAGATAAGGGGAAAATTTCCCGGCAAGACGGGACAGAATAAAGCTTTTATGTATGTGCAAAGTTAAGGTGGTATGTCCTTCTATAGGCAGCCAGGGTATCTCGGCTATGTGAGCCACTGTATCTCGGCTAAGCAGGATATCCCGTCTAGGCGGGAGCATGCTTACAGGCCCTTAGAACACTGTTACACAGCCATTCGGCAATGTAACTATTGCGCACTGCTACAAGCAGAAATTTTGGTATGAACTTCCCGATCTGCCGCAAAAATTTGAGGGGCCCACTTGAGCGACTCATTTAGACTATTAGTCACATCAAAAAGAAGTTAAAGGAGTTCCTAAAGAGCTGATTAAAAGTATGCTTAGCCACTTAGAAGCACAACCCACTGGAAGAACAGCGTCGTAGGATATAAATTTAGTTACCTACTCTTTTTGCTTCTATTTATTAAGACTATTGCAAATATTATTTGCTTGGAATTTTGTGTGTTATGGTGTTAAAATTAAAAAGCTGAAGGGTAGAATCGTATATAAATAAAATATTATCATATCATATCATATATCATATCACATATCATATCACATCATATCATATCAGGTCCGCCATAACTTTCCGTGAGCGGTAGCCATGAATGAGCCTCGTTTTACATATTGAAACTGGAAAAAACGCAATGGAAATGTTGCTGAAATTTAGCGTATGATACGATCTAAGAATTTTTATAGCTATAAGAATTGTTAGATCGTATCATAATTAGGCACACTCATCACACTGAGGACTGCCGCAAATTCTGCAATGCTGACACAACGAGTCATCTCTTAACTAATTTAGTTTCAGCTTCAGTTCCAGCTTCATAAATATTTTAAAATCCCTCTACATACACTTATCAATAAGACTCTAGAACATGTGTAATATGAGCTAAAGCTTGAAAACTCAGATTGTGCATTAGTGCTCTTGAGGGAAATGCCGCACTGCCCCCTTTGCCCCCACGTCCCTGATCCTTACAGACAGAGTCTTTTAGAAAGCTAAATTTTCGCACACTCTTCCCAACTCTCACCTGATGATTTTGAACAGACGTCAATATCAGCAATTGCTTTATCTTCATCCTCTCTTTCATCTTCGTCCTCTCTTTCATCTTCATCCTCTCTTTCATCTTCATCCTCTCTTTCATCTTCATCCTTATTGTCATCCTTATCTGCTAGGAATAAACAACATTCATTTGATATATCACTCTTATAACAGATTTTGCTGTTTGATTAAACAATTGGAAGTTACCCATCTATTTCATCTAATTAAAAAAGACAAAGGAAGGGGTCGTTATAATGGCATTAAGAATTAGTTTTCACAGAATTCCAGCTGTGCACAGAGCACATTTACTACTGTTGGAGCTCTGAGCCCAAAGCCTGAATAAACACTAACAAGAACTTTGTATCACGTGCATAGTGCTTCATCTGTTTTGCGAAATTTCGATCGGGGTCTCCTAAATTTAAGAATACTGGGAGGCCCTGGGCTCGTGTCCGGTGGGTCCAAGTGTAACCGCGTCATGGCCATACATCACGACCTGAGGGCTAAGGGCAGGAGAGACAAGTATATGCAGATTAGCTCGAAATACTATGCATAATTCAGGGGGTACGCTTAGAATAATGAGACAGCAAAGGGGAGTTTTGTTTTGCTATACCGTCTTCGTCATCTTCGCTTCTCACATTTGAGCGGTCGACTTCATTTTCAACCACATTTTCATCTTCACTGGCATCATCATCAACATCTTGATCTTCATCGTCATCATTTTGTTCTTCATCATCTTCTCGCTTATTCATGTCATCCATTCTCACGTCATTTCCGTCTCTCTGTAAGTCAGAAACTGACTCCATCAATTGGTTTGACTGCACCTTTGTTCCTAGTGTATTCAAAAGATTACAAATATTAATCTTTGATCATCCCCTATTACATAGCTTGCTGTGCTTTTCTGTCTTCCCCTTTACATGGGGTATAATGCCGTGGACAGGAGTGTAACTTCAAGAAATTTTTCGGGGTATAGAGGTTGCACCTTTTTCAGTACTAGTAGTTGACCAGTACTCCTGGGTCCAGTAAGATGACCTGCAGAAGTAAATTGTACCACCGTTTTTGCCCTGCAAAATGGCAAACTTTCAAGGATGGAGGAGGGGGTGACTCACCCCCATACTCCACTTAAGTTTCGTTCTTGGCTGTGGGTATCCTCTAGAGACAGGTTTTTTGCATACAAAGATGTTAAACATGATGAGAGTTTTGCCATAATCGATTTCAGACCCCGATGCCTAACAGTATTCCTAGCATGCTCAGTTCTAGGTTTAACTATTAAAAATTTGCATTTACTGCTACCTCTTTCTATGTAATGCTTTTGAAACATTTCAGTGGGCTCCTTAGGGGCATTTTGATAGTATCTATCATGCATTATTAATGATAAACGACGCATATAAACGTCGCTAAGAGAAGTGCAATAACTAAGGATAAGGCTCCTTCAAACCACTCAATCTGATAAAGGACTATGTTCACATGTGTTCACAAACAAACAAAGATGAAACAATACACGTAAAATTCTTCTTGTTATCAGCGTAAATATTTTACAAGTATCTGCTGTAGCAACATGATATTGAACTAGTAATATAAAACAATTACAACTACAAATGGCTGCTTTATATTTCCACATTCCTGGGCTTTTTTCTTATCAGAGAGTTGTAAACCTCGATAACGAGAGACTACTCATCGTCAATAACAGTAGTTGTGGAAAACAGTTCTCATTATATTTTAGGGAACTACAGAGGGAGATAATGGGACACTAGTGGTATAGTAGCTGAGTCATTAAGGTCAGCTTCCACTTAAACGAATGCACCAATTCGGCCGAGGCGGCCCGAGGTTGATGCATGAGTAGAAGGGGATTATGGACCGATGGAAAATTTCAAACCATTTGAACTTCTCAGTTAGCCGATTGCCGAAAGGGAACCCATATCTGAACCTACTACGCATGCACCAACCTCAGGCCGCCTCGGTCGAATCGATGCATTCGTTTAAGTGGAAACCAGCCTTTAGAAGCTAATCTGGGGTAACAACAACTAATCAGCAGCTTTCGCTGAAGAGTATACTGCATTTGTTAGGCCTGGACCTAAATGCGGTTCATCTGGTACGACAAGCATACAAGCCTACTGGTAGTCAGGGCGGCTGAGAGAATGTCGAGGCCCTGGAGCAAAAGAGAAGGACGAGACTCCCTTCCAGCGAAGCAAGCAGAAAGTTCTCAGGGTCCAGAAATTAACCATGGAAAATTACTGCTGGTTTACTTTATGGAGCCTTCCAGACCTTGAAGAATTGGTTGTAATAAGGCTTCTTGAATCTTAAGACCCTGGTGGCAATTTAACCCCCTGACCCCCTCACGGCGGCGTCGATGGCAGTACTTGTCGTGCAGTACGACTTTAGCACGGCATTGTTACTTCATAAGCAACCTATTACTAGACAGACTACAATTTAAGATACTTTTGGAACTACAAGGAAAGAGCTAAGAAACTTTAGACAAATAGCACATTGAAATCGCTACCTGACTCAACGTAAACAGTACCGAAACAATGTGAATACGACATTGCTTTAGAATTTAACTCACAATGACCCACGTTTACTGTTACAGGACAAATAGTTTGGTACATTCACATTCTGCGCTTACGATTTCATAGCAATTTAGTTTGCTAGATTTAAAATGAGTGACTAAGATTAATATTAGCCTGTTTGCCATAGCTCCCTTGTTTTGTTACTTCATTCTTTCCTTATTTAGGCATTATGAGTATTTTCGCTGTTTGGTGCTACTTCATAATTAGGCATTTATGTTCATTTGCCATTTATAGTCTCCCTGTGAGTATACTTTTCCTGATTTCCCACTTGTTTTTCCCACTTATTGCTTCCCCCAATTTTATCTATAAAACTATTGCCATTTATATATTAACTGAGGATGAGACATGATGTCTCGAAACGTTTTAATATCGATTATGTCTATCGACTAAGTCCCAATCTTATGGTGTGTTGAATTAATGGAATGTCGAATCTAATCTTATGGTATGTCGAACTAATGGAATGTCGAATTGAATAAAGAGGAAAAGAACTCTCTGACATGTTTTTCGTCGTGCCTCTTCTCTTGAAATACTTCTAGTAATACTACTTTTACTACTACTATTACTACTACTATCAAAAACATAGAAGTGAATATCAAATGGGACTTCAAGTTTCGACATATTTTGTTGTGTAAATAGTACGGCAGGCTCATCTCTACTTACCATCTGATTCACACCTAAAAGTCTCAATATATGTATGGAAACTAATTGTTTTCAATCAACTATAACAAGCGAAGTCACTTCGCTTATGATTGCATCATTTTTCTATATGGTAAAGGAATTAATCACCCCGTTGGATGTAAAAGAAGCAAAAAATTATACAAGGGCGTTTGTCTACATAGGAATATGCTCAGTTGCTAGACCTAGGTCCAGTTAGTTGCCCTGCAAAAACACACCATACCCCTTAAGTTTCGTCTCTGACTTGATCCACCTTGCCATATAAGAAACTCAGAAAGTTCCCCAGCAAGAAGACGACTTTAAGCTTGTTATCATATAAACCAACCGTTTCTCACAAGTTTCTCACACATTTTGTCTTCAAAAGAAACATTTCGTCTACCATGTTCTTTTGATTCCACAGCATTTACCGACAGTGGGGAGTTGCATCCCTTTCCAGTCAGAGCTAGAGGGCTGCGCCCCTTCACCCCCTCTTCTACACCACTGGTATGAAAATTTTTTCATATGAAAACGGGATAGTGTATACGCTCTAGTATTTTCTTATGCAATAGTCTTCATTTGATGCCGGATAGGAAAACGGTTCAGTGTAGACGGTAGACTAAAGCGGAACATTTCCACGCCACTTTCGCAGGAAAATGGTATAATGTAAACGGAGCCTCAGTTCGGTGTTTCAAATCACTTGGATAGTTTTCATGTGAAGGGGCTCTCAGTGAGATCAACTGACAGAATTCTCACAAGTATTAGCTAAGGCGGTTCAGACTGGGATGGGGGTTTCCACTACCCAAAATAACAATTCTGTCTTTGAGTTCCCAAATCTGTCTATCGACAAGCGACTTTGTCTCTTAACGTAAAGCTAATTGTGGATCATAAAGCTCTTAAGTTTTGCGGTTCTGTACTCTTTATTCTGGTCGACTTTATACCATTTCGTTCTTAAAAAGAATCGCTTAGATGTAAGCAGAAAGTATCTACTGTATAGTAAAATATCCATACAAGGGCCCTTATTTTGAGCTGCAAAGCGGGGGCGTAGCGGTAAATTTTTTGCAAGGGGCTTATACCAGAAATTTGCAGATCATGATCTTTAGAATAAAGCCCCCATTCACTCCCATTTACTCCCTTCACTCCTCGATATTGCTCTAAGCTCCACATTTGTATCAGGCTATAGCATAATTTCATAGTTTGCGAAAGTAACAAAATGAGCTTGCAAAATTTGAGCAAAGTAGAAAAACTAAAGAGACATTTCCAGAATATTTCGCATTCAAAGGGGGCTACTCCCCCAGGGTCTCTTATGGATTTAAACAAAGGAGGCTGTACCCCCCTAATCCATCTAGGACTGTAACCATGCTCCAATGCCTACTCTTGAACATTTTGTTCCTGTTTTGAAGCCATTTCCATTAGTCGTTGGCTCAGTCAGAAGCAAATACTGTTTTCTGTCAACGTTGGTGTACACCTGAGGAGCTACTGGCGTACCTCTGGCGTGAGTTTGACATAAAATGCACCCTAGGTGAGTGCAAGTTTTCCAACCTGGTTCACAGGCCATTGACATCTGCACCAGTTTTAAATTTCTGCGAAGTGAGTACTCGCTTATGACCGTGAAGGTCTTGAAGCATGCGCTTCTCATCATCTTCACTACCTACACAATCATTATAATATTCATCGTTATAGAACTGTTTATTGTCCTGATACCTCATGAAATATTATATGGCAAAAGCATACTCTGGTATTTATAATAGACAGCCCTCCGTCTATCAATTTCAGGAGAATTTTCCTTCATCTCCGTTGCTTATTAAAACCCCCTTCTATTAAATTTTTTCAAATCGATCATGATCAGAACACGCAGAAAATTACATCACCTCTTGATAAAACAATTTACCAGCATGAACCACTTCTTAGCACTCCTTTTCTATTGAATAGCTGCTGACATGCATAGCCCCTTCAATTGGCACCCTCTTATTATTTAAAACTAGCCGACATGAACACCCCTTTCTATTCACACCCCCTTCTATTAGAAACACTAGAGTATGTGAGTAATGTGGAAAGCATTGGAGTCCATAGAGCAAAGCACTGGCTTGGTTCTGAGGTTAACGCAGTAGGATTATTACATATGATTACATGAAAGGCAAGCCTACCACAAAAAGGATACAACAAAAACTGTCCCATAGATTATCCTCAACCATTTATGTTACAGTGTCAAGGAGATGCTTCATATCTACTGGCTCATAGACAATGGGAGCAGGGGGTGTTGTACCCTAATAATTCACGTAGGTTGTACACATAAGGGCGGTCTGCACCGTCATTTTTACTCCGGCATGATTGACATCTGCTTTCATGCCCATCAATCAAATTCAGTTGTCTATTGTCCTGTATCTAGGCATTTAAATGAAACAAATTATTATGCCTTAACTGAAGAGAAAGAAAGTTTTCACTTGAAGTTCTTCACTGTTGGTCTGGTTCTTGGGTACCAGATACAAGTTGGGTAGCTTTGCTATGTTGATGAGAGCCAGCTGCATGCATTAAACACAAAAAAATATATTCTTTTTACTCTAATGCCACTATATCAGTTCTCTTTAAGGTGCATTTTAAAAGTACAGCCATTCAGTCTTGTATTTATATATGAAATAGTCCATGTATGTATACATGTAGTATTCTTGCATTCGCCCATTAGACTTCTTTAGCTAATACGGATGCAGTTGTGCCCGATACCAAAGAGATGCAAGGGTAACAGTAGATGTCTGAACTGCACCCAGCATTGACGCAATCAGATGCACAGTTATCAGTTTTACACAAATTGTAGCGGCAATCGAAACTCAGAGAGAATACTTTTATTTGCTACTCGATTGAGAACTATCTCAGAATGAGCAATCATTATTATCGTCTAAATTTATATAGAAAGTATTGCGTAATGATGCTGTTCACGAAGACGGGGACTATTCCTACAAAATCTTTTTGATATACGAGCAATTACCCGCAACTGCAATAGAGCGACTTGCATGTAAATAGATTTAGAATTGTACTGTAGCTAACATTAGTTTGTGTTACTACACCTCCTAGCGGCCCACATGCTGTTGAGACAAGGAGAGGACACTTAAGAGGTTTTCAGGAAGCAAGGCTTCATTGTTTTGTGTGTGAAATACAAGTTTTTTTATAAGAAACCTAGCTCAAGGCCTGGTACTAACATGTTTTTTAATTTTTGGCAACATTTTAAGTTCTCACAGTTTCTTAGCTTAGCGAACTACAATGATGTGAAAGAGTACGCAGAAGGGGAATATAGCAACCAATTTGTCCTATGACAAACAAAAGCGTCAGCTCGAGTTAAATTCTAAAGCGATGTCATATCCACATTGTTTTGGTACAGCTTTACGTTGAACCAGGTAACGATTTCATGCGAATGTAGCAAACTATTTGCCCTACAGCAAGCGTAATTCGTTAGTGTGAGTTAAATTCTAAAGCATGTTCACATTGTTTTGGTATAGTATTACATTGAACCTGGTAACGATTTCAATTTGCTATTTGTGTAAAGTTTCTTAGCTCTTTCCTTGTAGTTCTAAAAGTTTCTTAAATTTTAGGCTGGCTAATACTAGGTTGCTCCTAAAACTGGTTTCTTATAAAAGAAGTCATGTAACGCTGAGGCCACACCATACAAAACTCTTAATGAATCTTTGAATTTCCTTTACACCAGTAAATAAGGATAATACTGAATAACAGTAGCTTCGATACTAAATTTGTTAAAGGTAGCGACTTACCCTCGACGGTGCATATGGAAGCTGTGAATGTAGCTGCAAGCAAGCATAGTACCAGCTTCGGTGACATTTTGACGGCAGTCTATAAGCCTCTTCGTTCACCTCGCTTTGTCAATGTTTCACCGCGACTTGAGTCGATGATTGTAGTCCAAATGCTTTTGTTGACTGAGATTTATACATTAACAATGTGCCCCCTCGTAGTGCACATTCAGGAGATTACTCATTAGCTGAAGAGACCTCAATTGTGTCTGTAGTTGATAAGTTGGTGTAATAGTTATCATTCCACGGCTCTAGGGGAGTATAGCAGTATCGAAACTAGAGGCCTGATCCTGGGTTTCGGTTGATGCTCCTTTTCTTATTTGATCTAAACTGTGTTCTTGGACTGTGTAACTTTTGCTCTTAATATCAAATATTGATTCAAATTTGAAGCAATATCCACGCAGGACTAGAAAATGAAATCCATTGATCTTAACCTGAATTCTTGACAATTAAGGAGACTTTGGCGAGTTGATCATCTCAAATTACCTCTTCAATCGATGAATCGGAGCTAGAATACCAGTACACTGTATTAGGGACCAGTCATTACTTGTGTTGAGTTGGGGGCTGGAGAGCGGGACTACCTTTACATTAGGGGGGCTGAAAGATAATTTCATCGGAACCAGAGCTTGTTATTGGTAACATAATGCATTACAGGGGTGAAAACTGAAAAATCTAATTACGTTCCCATCAACAAACCAGTTGTCTTTTCAAAATTATCTACCACAATGAATGTATACTTGCTTATACCAATAACCCATCCTCTTCTGTTTTGGCTAAAGTTGTTTGTAAGACGGTTCGGAGTGCTCCAGAAGAACGGTATATAAAACAATCTAGAACTCAAATTCAGAGAAAATAAAACAGCCAACTCAACATTTTGTCAGGTCTTTTCACATGAGCAAAGTACTGTATGCGTAAGTAAGCTTTTGTTAATTGTGAATGTTTATTTACTGTTGAAAAATGTCTATAATCAAACAATCTAATCAACCTGATCGATCTTAATCGCTGATTGAGGCAATCCTATAACAAGGCCAGTTGTTGCTAAAGGCTAGAGGGGGGTCTCTTCTAAATAAGAACTGTTAAGTTCCGGAACAATTGCATTGTTGACATTAAGCAAAAACATTTTTATAACATGCCTCTTTGGATTTGTACCTTTAGCCCATTGGACAAAAAGTAATTTGGAATCAGTTTCCACGACCTGTTGCTGCTTGATTCTGCTCTAGAAAATGTTACCACAACCTTATTGGATGCTCGAAAAGAATGGAGAGAATATTCAACGAAAAAGACGACATAATTCCATGAAAAATAAGAAATCTAAAAAGCCCTTATTACATGAAGATGAGAATTTCAGTAAAATATATCATTAAAGTTTGTTATCCCAGCTGGTAAACGTAGTTGCTAAATTGATCTCCTGTGCAGAGGCATTGCGTACTACCTGCTCCAACATTGCACTTCTGAAAGGCTGCACTTTTACATACATTAGATCCTCCGTACTTTTTATACGAAGTGCTCCCTGGTCCACTCCAGCATTCTCCGAAATATTGAATTCCAAAGTATTTATACCCTTTGGCATGGGCTTTGGTTGCGCATGAGCAGACGAGACTATGAGAAAGAATATGCGACAACATTAAAAATGTAGAAGCAATTTCTTCAAAATAACAAAACCATTACTCCACTAGATAGGATTAGTACTCGCACGTCTATAGTAATATGAGTAGAAAATGGTAGTTTTTCAAACTTTGCTATCGTGAGTGCAAGCATTGCTTCTATTGGACCTACTCTTGCAAAATATCCCCCCTTGTTAATGTAAATAACACGAATAACTGTTTAGTGATTTGCATTGTTTCAATAGAGTTTGCCTTGCTATAGCTATGACAACTTACTACTTTGTATTGCATTGAATTGCTACAACGATAACAACTTACTAGTTTGCATTGCTATAACTATAGCAACTTACCAGTTTGCATTGCATTGAATTTCTATAATTATAACTACTTACTAGTTTGCATTGCATTGCATTGCTATAGCTATAGCTGCTTACTAGTTTGCATTGCATTGCATTGCTATAGCTATAGCTGCTTACTAGTTTGCATTGCATTGCATTGCTATAACTATAACAACTTACTAGTCTGTATTGCATTGCATTGCTATTGCTATTCCCAGTAAACACACGCTCACATGTATTGAGATGTCTTCGAGCTTTTGAATTGTCGAGCCTTCAGCAAATTTCAAGCATTGTTGCAGCAAAAGACTTACTGCTAAAACCTCCTATTCGTTGCTTACTGGCATCGTTCAGGGCTATCCAAACGCCGCACTAGTCAAATACGTAAATATGGAAGTAGGCTCATAAGGGGTCTGGGTTGGAGCCAATAAGTAACTCTAATTTCATTTGCCATTCAGCTTCTTGGAAGCTTAAAAAGTTCAAATGAAGACTTTGAGTATCATTCAGGTGCTACTAAGATTCGATTGTCCTTGTATGAAACAATATTGAGTTCAAGAAGAAAAGGTGCATTCCTATATAGTCTAATTATTTACATCACAAAGTAAACGCCTCTGCTGCGTGCCTGAAACCTATGCGCACGCTTAAGTACATAGTTGCTTATAGACCAATGTTAATGACATACTCAAAATGCCCTGCCCAACATGCAATGTAAGTGGTTTATCTGATAGCTAGTCTATTTTATAACGCATTATTAAATAAGTTGGGTAGCTCTGAAAGATAGGAAAGATTGAAAGAAATGAAGTCCCACTTACTTTGCAAGAGATGTGCGATAATTTGTCCAACTGAGCGTATGTGAATATGCGTGGCTAGTGATGTCGCGGTTGCTCTCAAGCAAGTATGGCAGGGGACGCTTTTCAACTGTAACTGGATCATGATAGCATCCAACGGTCTTGTACTTTAACTTGCAAGGTGTTGGTATCATTGAATCTAAAGCAGAAACAATAATGGCGTTTAGGATGCAAACCAAAGATGTAGTTCTGGGGGGCTCATGGGGTGCAGGTCCACTTGTTCAATCTGTCCAAGAGAATGGTGGAGCTCACCCTCCTTAGAGTGTTAAGTTATTAAATGTTTTTATATGTTTCTTACATTTATCTACTTTGCTCGAGATTTGCAAATTCCTCCTGATATTTGTTCACGGTGCAATATAATGCTTTAGCCTGACACAAGCTTGGTCCTCAGTAGAATATCGAGGAATGAGTTGGAGGTATTTTGTGCGCACCTTAAAGGGCATGGTCTCCAAAACTCAGTTTTGAGTCCCCTTGATGAAAAGCTAGCACTAAATCCCTGTAAACAGATTGAGAATATCAGGTGATGAATGCAAATCTTCATTGACCAGATGCCTTATACCTACTTTTGAGTGACTTTAGATTCTGAAGCTGGTAGTGTAACATGAAAGCCCCCTTTTCACTACGCTCCTCAAATGACCTATCAATTGTTCGGAAGAGGCGAATGAGTCATTTAACCTTTAATTCATTCCGTCATCCCAACAGCTGCTATGTAAAAAACTGAGCCTGCTTGTCGCCGAAGGGTTCTGGCTAGACAGTCTGCCAAAGGTCATCGAAATTTCCCTCAATTTCGAATCTCTACAAAATGATTCGATATCAGCTTAAGGGCAGCTCTCTCTGTGTCCACATTACACCAATTGGTCTAATCATGGGCTAGAGATCATGATCATCATAGGAGCTGCCAGCCGTCACGGACTAGATGGGACTTTAGTGGGTGAGCATCATTCTATCTTAATACAACAGTTTAGAATAAAAGACGTGATGAGAGCCTAATAATGAGGCATGGTATGAAGTAAAAAGGAACCAGATTTTGCTAGAGGCCCCTCACCGCACTGAATTTTAATATCCAATTTGAAGGAATTGGAAAATTGATGTTAGAGATAACTGGAAGGATGAGTTTCCTATTTAGTCCTCTCGTAGTGCCCCCCTCCACTGACTAGTAGCATGTCAGTCATTACTTAGTAGCATCATAGTTTATTCATCACTAAGGTAACATTCTACACAATTTTTGTTTTTGCATTCAAATGTGTGTATAT
>WIPJ01005084.1:111405-129713 GCA_018155075.1 Cassiopea andromeda
TTGGAGATTGAATTGATATCTCTATAGCTGTGATGACCTGCTCTAATGGGCATGTCCTACAACGATTTTTATATAAGAAAAAAGTTTATAAGAACATGAGGCGGAAAATGCCAAAATCTTAAGAAAATCTTAAGAAAATCACAATACTCAACTTTCAAAGTTAAGTTTCTTCTTGCCAAAAATCGATATTACCTCATTTTTACGCTTGAAATGTTTGAGATAGAACCAGAGTTGGAGCTATACTCCGTTTTAGTCAGCTTATTCCAGCGAGAGTTAAGACAATATTAAGAAAATCTCAGCCACAAATTCGGGAAAATTTAAGAAAATCGAGGCTCATGTAAAAAATTAATATTCTTATAAAGAAAAGAACTTGTATTCACAAATCTTCAGTTTGGATTTATACACTTTTTATGAGAGCCAGTAAAATTAAGGTTCAGGCTGGCTGTTCTTATTTTCCAAACATGTTGACACTGAATAATTCTTAATTTGTTCTGATACTATTGGGACGTAGGCAATTTACACATTAGACAATATAGAATTTACACATTGGACTATATACAAGACAAAGTCGAATGCTTGTATTGATTGACAGCCTATCAGTACTTGGTCAAATGTTATAATTTTATTGGAAGGTGTATGCACTGTTGTCCAAAAATACATTTTATGACGGTACTTCAGCTTCAACTTGATCCTAATTTGCTCTCAACTTCCATTAATTTTGAGGCTCGTGCTCTTACAACGAGGCTCGTGCTCTTGCAGCGAGGCTCGTGCTCCTACAAAGTTGTTTTTATATAAAAAAAGGAGTGTACTGCTGCAAAGAATTTTTGTTGCTCATGGCTAGTGGTATATACACTCTTTTTACAAGAATATCCAATGTTTTGCTGAGCCTCAATATTCTTAAATCTGTTTGGTTTTGAGCCCTTAGGTTGGTCTTAATTTGTTCCTAAATGCCATAGGTATAACTAGCCTGAAAATCAAAGAAATATATTCAAATCTGGTGACGTCTTGCTTCATCGTTAAAGTAAAACAAAAGTGAAATAGAACAATAAATATCGTATCGATAGTGTAAAGGTTAATCTGTAAGCAGTATTATATCGATTACACAAAAATTTCAAGTCTTGAAGAAGCTTGAGCCTTGCATTATTCCTACAATATTCTTAAACTTCATCAACTCAAATCCTTAATATTCTGAAAAGAGTTGTCTTATAAAGAAGAGTGGATCACGACAGGAGGGACAAAATAGGGGAACAATTCTAAATAGATCAATCCGATACAAGATGCAAGGGCAAACTCAGGAGCGATATTGTGGGATAGTATAGGCAAATTTTACTCTACCTATTTCATTATCTCTATCACTTTGATCTTGTCTTTCGATATGCAAGCGATTCGCTTCATCATCAACAACATCTTCATCTTCATTGGCGTCCTCGCTTCCTTCGTTGTCATCCATTTCTTCTTCATCATCTTCTTGTTCATCCACATCATTCATTCTCAAATCATTTCCGTCTCTCTCTGAGTCAGAAGCTGATTCCATCATTCGGTTTGAATGCACCTTTGTTCCTGGTGTATTGGGAAAATTGCAAGTATTAATTATTTCTCATCTCTGTAATACAAATGCTCAGTTATCTGGTCCGCTTTAAAAGGGTTTGATAATCCCTGCCCAGGGTTGATTTCTAGGGTGGCTCTTGGGGACGGAACCCCGTTGTTAAAACTCTCGCTCATTTTTGGAGAGGGGTTAAGCCCTACTAGCAATTTATTGCATTAACTTGCTTTTCAAAGTGCATTCATCTTGCTTCCAATGTTTTGTAATACATTGCTATGGTGAATTTCTTCACTACTACATGGTTATTGCGATCTTTCTAGATGTTGGCTATATTATATCACAATTAAGCTAAATTATCACGTCTCCATCTTTAACAATGTGGGCGTGGCTGCAGATTGGTCACACCCACTTCATGATATTGTACCTAGAGTCCCCTTTTAAAAGTTTCAGAAATAACCCCTGCCCCATTCTTACCACATAGCCTAGAGTGCTTTTCTTGCTGCCATTTTGAGAGGTCGATGTTAGCCTCCTGTCCACAAGTTACTCGGCAAATTTTGGGCTACTTCAGACTGATACGAGTGAAACTATTAGAGATTGCACAATGCAACTTGTGTTGGGACTATTGTTGTATAACTTTTTAGTTGTGATAGTATGTTACACTATTTTTTATAAAACAAAATCTATAAGAAAGATGAGGCTGAAAGTAGGTAGGAATTAACAAGCATTTTAGAAATACAGGCAGGTTGAGCTTCAAATGCTACCTTTAAACAACTGTTTTTACAAGAAAATCTTGATCAAACTATTAACAAAACAGAAACAATATCTATTATAAATGTTTCATGAAACCTGAGAATAATGTCCTTTGTGTCACAGTTGCCCAATCTGATTGTTTCTGTTATTGGAAGTTTCAAGAATTTAAGAAACAGCAAAATTTTTATTTTTGATTTGGATTCAGTCGAGCGCTCTGATTTCGAATCTGCAATTATTTGATGACAGTTTAGTTGAATAAAAAGAGCGTCCAATTAGAACAAAAATTAGATTTATTCATGATCTTTGAAGAGAAAAGCAAGCATGATTGCAGTTTACCTTACAATGTCTTTGAGGTTCGGGAATCTAATTTCAGAATTGCAACCTATCAATTTTTTCTCACAGTTTGAATCAATCATCCTTTCTGTAGTATATAGTTACCAGTCTGTATGTAACGTTGTTAAGAGATTCGCCTCGATTTGGTTATAGGACTTAGATCATAAGAAAAACATGGCGTTTGAATTGAGCGTGCCCCCTTAGTATAGATTTATTTCCAAGCACATCGATTACTGTACACAAGAATACACTACACTTTCATCCCCAAGAATCGTTGATACTTCCCTACCCTACCACCTCTAACTATGGACTTGTCGTCCCTACCCTTCCACCTCGATCTACAGCCACTTTCTTAAGTGAAGGGAATGCTAACGTGGGCAAATCGGAAAAACAAGGATACTCAACAATAGACGTGAGAAGTAGAAAGTCCACTTTTTCGTCGTAGTTGCTTCCATATTTCAGTGTCCCAACTGAACAATGCGTGGGCAGATGTTTTTACGTCAACTTTCCTAATGTGTCAAAATTTGAACTCACCAATGGGAGTCTGGGTTCCAAGATCAGACTTACAGTACGTGAACATAATAATCAATTTATCTATCCTTGACTTTTTGAGACTTGGAGGGGGAGGTGGAGCTGTTTTGTCAATAAAATAGCTATGAAACACGTTAGTCATTCTCAACGGCATATCAATGGCTTTCTGTCATTTTCTATCTATAAAAGTGTGTAAATTTTTTCTATGGGGCCCTGACCTACCGTCATGCTATTTACTTTAAGGTCGTAACACATTGCGCTGCCGCCGAATATTTCGTAGCCTCCTATATTATTTGCTTCGATTGAGCTATCGTTTTTCTATGAAGTGAATCAAACAGTTTTGAAGTGATGGATTGGAGAATGCTTAAGATGTTCGGATTCCTGATAAGGAGCTCGGTTATAAGTTCAAGTGTGTTTGCTGAAAAAGACAAGACATGAATCAAAATATATAATATTGTTCTTATAGATCAGTGCAAATGTTTTACCTGCATCCATTTTAGAAACATGACATTGAACTTGTTATGGCATAAGAAGACATGGAAACCAGAAAAGTGACTATAGATTTTTTGCACACATTGCCTAGAAATGGCTGGAAAATAATTCCACATTGATAGGCTCTTTTGTTCTCACGAATCTGTACAGGGATGGCGCTAGTGGGAGGTTTGGCGACTGTAGCCCCCAAGATTTTCCCGAACCTCCCTCGGCACCTAACTGTCTATGCACCGCCGGCACTTTCGTAATGTCCATGATCATTTTTTTGGCTTTTTAGGCAATACTCTAGGTATTGTCCGTTAAACTTCTTTGACACCACTCGCTGTCAGCACTTTAACTGCACTAGCCCTCCCAAGTATTTTTTCAGGCGCCACCACAGAATCTGCAAACCTTGACAACGAGAGACTTAGAATTTCAATTACAGCTGTCGCAACAACGATTATTCAATAGCTTCCTTTGACGAAAGTACCGCATTTGTAAGAATAAAGTATAGAATGTGAAGTGATAAATCGTTTCTTATTATCTACAACAGATAGATTTAGCCATAAGGCGAATTTCGGTAGAGTCAAAAGAGTCAAATTGGCTGATACTCTTTGTCGCTGAATTTATTTTGCCTGTCGAGTATTGCACAATTACAATCGACGAATAAGTGGTGAATCGGGGAGCATTCTTGACTGAACTTCAGTCTTCCCTATCAAGCAAGCAAGCTCAATCACTTTTCTATAATAATCAATATTTTGGAAATTGGTCTCGACATTCCCTTTCTTTGTCTGTAACACCACTCACGCAGTCTGGGACTTACCATGGGGGTTAGTCATTAGGGCTAGCAGACTGCCTGCCTATTCTTTGGAGAGGTGGCCACACCCAACCCACTCTGTTACTCTAACATTCAAAGGAAGGGGCTGGAGCCAGTGGCGTAGATGACGAAGACTGTGGTCAAGGCAGCTCATGAGGATCCCCAAGCTTTTAAAGCATTTATCATTTGGTATGAAACTAAGATGGGACTCCAACCTATCTGAACTCCTAAAAGTCCCGAGCTTTTCTGTTACACCACTGGCTGGAACCCCTATAATTTCACTGATCTCCCATTGGCTACCTAAATTTGGAAGATTGTCATGCACTATCGGCACTTTCAAACTTCCATATTTAAAGCTAATTTGAAAGGGCTAGCCCGTTATAATGGTCTCGCTCAGCTCAATGTCGGCACAGACACTTCTGCAGCATTTGACCCACTAGCACTGTTTCCTTGGCTTTACGTATGCCGTCAGTTGCCAGGGAGAACTGTTGCGTGACCCATTGGTTTGCTCATTACTCATTGCATTCACTATCTCATTCATTTTCATCATGCAGCTGATTTGAGGTCTTGATACTTCAGGAAATATCCCACAGCAACTGCATCTGAGTGATATGGAAAGCCATCGAATCAGTAGCATAAAAGATTGTTAAAATTTTGAGGTTACCACAGTAGGATTATAATATAAGATTGCATCAAAGGCACACCTACCATCAAATAGGATACAATTAAAGTTGTCTCATCGACAAGCCTCAACTATTTATGAAATTGGACCAAGGTGATGCCTTTATCTATATATTCGTATACATTTAAAAGTAACTAGGGAGTTAGCTAGGGGTAGGGATCTATAGCTCTCAGTCATGGCCAACGTTGAAGTACCATGAGATTTGAAGAAAGACGGTGGATGAGGTCAGAGAGCGGAGCCTCCTCGAAAATTTGTTGACCACACCCTTTTAAAATTAGGGAAGTACCCTTCTGAATGTAAAGGTACGCCCTTTTCCAGCTAGAAAAGAGCAGTTGCATTTGCTATTTCAAAGCTACCTTCAGGGCCGCATTCAAGTCGGTTGGGGCCTTGGGCTCAGACTTGATTTGGGCCCCTTGAAATACACCTAAAAAATTTTGTGTCACGTGCATAGTACCCAGCACCCTGTTAGCATGAATTTTTATGGACATGGTTGCAAGGTAAGTTTGTAAGGGGACTTGTAATTCACTGGTTTTTCGAAATTTTGCTCGGGGCCCCCTAAAATCTAAGAATATGGGTAAATGCATCTCTGGCTACCTTCCAATGCATCGATTTCATTGCAGATATGAGAGCTTCTCAAACACCAACTGCTTATCATTGGAGGGAGGGGCGACCGATCGTCGAGCTCCGTTTTGATTAGCTATCGCACAGGTGTACATTGTGTAGCAAACAGGCGAGAAAATAACAATTCGTGAGAATGAGTGTATTAGCTGCTGACCACGGAGCAGTAATATGCATTTGAGCGGACGAAGCAGTTCAACGCTGCCTTATCAACATAACACGTGGGAAAATCTCAAATCTAGGGAATTTCCCTTCCACAATAAGTTTCCCGTCAGCAGTCCGTCATGCATGTTGCTCACATTTTGTGCAAGCACGCGGGTTGCACGCAGGTGTGTCTACACTTGCAATTTTCTCTCTTGTAGTGTGGACAAAAGATACACTTGGGCTGAGCCAAAGCCGAGTCTGGGCCGTGATTTAGTGTGGACACGGCTCATGATGCCAAAATTGAGGAGAAAGGAGGCCATCACTGGTCTCTTCTACAATTCAGCTAGTTGGTCCGATCATTGAAAACAGAGGTACTCTAATCTAATCAATGACTAAGGGGCTCAAGTAGAACTAAATTAATTACAAGAGAGCTCAAGTAGATAGGCATTGGACAGGATGAGCTCAAGAATACTGAAAAATGGCCCTACAGGCACAGAACTGCAGGCAGCACAGGGGCAATGCCCCCAAATGACAAAAATTGTGTATGATTTTGCTTCCCAACAAAACTTTTGGCCTGGAGATTTAGCTAGGCAAGAAAGATTTTCGACTCCCTTAAAATGATGGTGCAAGTAGGTTCTACCCCTCCAGGCTAGATCGCATTCTAGACCCCTTTGCGCCAGAACTCTGGCAAGCAGGAAACTTTATACAAGCTCCCCGATTGCAATTTGGTGAGCTTTGGTGAGTTTTATGAGCATTCTGGCCATATTTGTCCAAGTTTCACTAGCTCAAATGGCGAACCTTTTTCTAGAAACGTTTTGGCTAGAATCTGCGAGCCAATATCCCAGAATGCATACTGGCTTGGGGACACTCCCTACAGCTTCGTTTTTGGGGCCTATGCTTTGCGGATACTACTGTTCTTAGTGCTGCTGGAAAGTGTGCAAATACAATGAAATGGTAGTCTGCTGTGAGCCACAAGAAGAATCACCTCTATTGAAACCTGTCTAATAAACTTTTCTGTCATTTTTGCAGCATCCTTTAGAATATGCCAAAGTCATCAAGAATACAACTCGGAAAATAAGCCGCCCCCTCCCTGCGTCCCAGTTCCAAACCACTGAGCGCTATTGTATTTAGTCAAGTTCTAAGGTTTTACATTCACTGTTTCTTCTCTAAATTCACTGGAAAAGAAGAGCCATTAAGTCTTGCATTTGCTTAACAAAACTCTTCAATTAATGCCGATTCATTTTTGCAGCCGTTACGAAATGGGTGCAAGTCAGTGTCAGGAACGCCATCCATAGCATGGATGTAATCAGAGTAGCAGTTCTCGTAGCAGCTATTAAGGGGGGGGGGGGCAAAGTGCCCCCAGGTTCCATCGAGTCAGCAAATTTTCGGTAAAAATAGTGGACCAAAGGCTTATTCAGCGCCTCTACCCCCCTGATTTCTCTGAAAAACAGCCACTGGTCTCGAACACTTCTAGCGACCCCCATGCTTTTGAAACCCCCAAAACACTCCCTCAGAGGTTTTCAAGATAGATACTTTATTAATTATACAACGTGAAATTAAGGTGTGGCTTCCATTTTGCCAAACCTCTTAGGGAGTCCGAGTATGCCATTAGAAAAGAGTCATGTATGTGTGAAGGTAGCGACTTACCTTCGATGCTGCATATGGAAGCTGTGAATGTAACTACAAGCAAGCATAGTACCAGCTTCGGTGACATTTTGGTGGCAGTCTATCAGCGTCTTCGCTCACCTCGCTTTGTCAAATGTTTCACGGTGACCTCAGGTGATGACTGTGGTCCAACTGCCTTTGTTGACTGAGATTTATACATTCATAATATGCTCCCTCGCAACACACAAAATTATAATATAACTTTGAAATGACCTCAATTATGTCTTTGCCGAGGAGCACCCAAAACCCAAAACAAAATTAATAACATAAAGTCGACACACTCCAGCTAACATTCAACATCTTTAAGGTTGTACAATCTTTCCAAAGCTAGAGGCTTGGTCATAGGATTCGTTCAATGCCACCTATCAGATATGATTTGAAATGTGGTCTAAGACTGTCTAAACTTTACTTTCAACATCAAATATTGATTCGCATGAAACAAATCCACGCAGGACTAAAAAATGAATCCATTGATCTTAAACTCAATTCTTGACAACGAAATTCCAACAAAGCCAGACAACTGGGCAGGCGAGTGTCTCAAATTATCCTTTCAATCAGTGAATCGTAGCACTCTTTTGCCTCTTTCATAAAAACAAGATGGTTACTTTCACAGCATCAGAGTTGCCATGAACTATTCAAGTATAGTTCAGTGCGTGTTTGTGAGTAGTTATTCCAGACGAAGTACTTGGGGTTGAAGAAAACAGCAAGAAGAACAACCGAGTAAACATGTCAGGTTATTGAATATAAAACCGAACTATAATACACCATCACTGAAACAGATAGTAATGCCAATAAGGTACTAGCTGGTAATATACATCTGCGAACAAAACTCAAAATCTGAAAAAGACTCTTGCCTAAATAACAGTGTGCTTATAATGGCACATTTAAGGGGGATGGCTAGTTTCAATTGTGTACCTGTTCCAAAAGAATATCAGAAAAGGGTGTAACTTGGAGCTCATATAATACATTGGCTACACTTTCAAAAGATGTGAGGTTTGTACAAACAAATGTAAATCTAACAAAATGGTATGGAAGATATGGCTACGTACATTTCGAACGTAAATTTCCAACTTTAAAAACACACTGTTTTTTATCAACGTAAACAGTAGAATTTAGCTCATTTCTATGTACTTGCAAGAGCCCAGAAAAAAGTATATGCATAAAAGGAAACAATATGCAACAAAGTGAAAAGTAGTTAGTTTAACAGCAAAATCCCTTGTTAAGAAACGATTCATCTACTACCAAAAGTACAAGCTCTAGAAACCGTGCAGCGAAGCAGGGTAGTGCCAACTTTTTGCCTTTTGGTAAAATTCTAGCCTTCATCCTTAGGCGGTGTGAACCATCCTAGTAAAGAGAAAAATCACTATACAAGATATAGGATATTAAATATATAAAATTATTTATGTAAGCAGTGGCGTAACAGAGACAATCGGGCTCCTTGGAACTTAGTAAGCTGGAGCCCCAATAAACGTCACCCTGCTTATTAATTTTTCGATTTTTTTCCAGCCCCCGGACCTTACTAGGACCCCCTTTTATTAATTTTAAGGGCATTGACTTGTTTTAAAAACCCTCATTTCATTTCCTTTCTTTGTTAGTACTATTTACGCCAAATTTTCATTGCAAAATAGCGTATTGCTGTATATATTTTAGCTTTATGCTGTATGAAAACCTGTTTTTGTCCTTTCCGTCCTTGTACAATCAGTCAAAGACTTTTCTAAAATTCCGACCCCCCGTTTATTTTGACCTCCTTGTTTATTAAATTTTGGAATTTTTTCTGACTCCCTTGTTCATTAGGACCCCCCGTTTACTTGGTACTTGAGAGTAATTCTCCGTCTAAACCCACTGAGGGTCCCCTTCAGGACCTGAAAAACTTGGGGAAACTAAGGAGTTGTCTCAACCCCAACCTATGTCGGTCAAGCAAATGAAATTTGCAGAGGGGCTATGACTCAAAAATTCAGCTAAGGCTTATCTCAAATTGTTTGATACGTAATCCAATGTGGACAAGCCACTTTATTTCAATGGATATTTGCCTGAATGGAGCTAAGAAGTACCTTTGAATTTCTATTCAATACCCTTAAAACACTATCTCTGGTAAGGCGATCCACATGATAAAAAAAGAAAAGCATTATGAACCACTTCTAAAATTGTGGTTTCCAATGCTTCAATTGAAAGTTACTGAAGCTGTTTCAAAAACAAAAACTGATAACTGTAGCTTGATTGAAACAAAATCCTTTACTACGATATTACGAAAAAGCAAAACTGCTCCAAAAAGTATGCACTTTCGTCCAATTTACAGAAAGCGTTTGGCGCATCTGTAACCACTGAATGCATTGATACAAAAAAAGTCTTGCCTTTAAAACGTGATTCTTCAATCTATTTATAACTACTTCGTCCTTTCCTTATCAACCAGACAAGTAAACCATGGAGTAGAGGGTTCAATGCTCAAACACATCTAAAGATTTTCCCGGGACAAGGACCCAAGAGCGACCCTAAATGTGATGATATCCTTTGTCACTATGCGGTAAATGTTCTCGCTTTGCATAAAGTACCTAGTCAAACAGCAAAATCCTTTTTCTCAGGGGTCCCTGTTTTTCAACTTATAACCTATTGATGACGTTATCAGATGGTAACCCCTTTTTTATTTGAAATAGGCCCCTAAAAAGCTTTACGCGGGCTTGGTTATCATAACAATTTTGCTACCTTCAAGTTAGCTTCAATATGACCCAAAGACATAGCAGATTATGCATAAATTTCGACATGTAGCTTATCATTGAATGACAGTCTTGGATCAACATTCAACTTACCACTCTTTTCATGAATTTGGACCAATGACTTAAAAGACTGCTGCGCTTTTTGTAATGTATATACCATATTTGCCTTCAAAATAAAACATATATCATGTCAGTATTAATGTAAATCTTCTTCGCTCACGCGCAGACTATCCTGTAGCTTAGCTATGTTGCAGTCTGCAATACATTCTACTGAGCTAAAGCTACGGAACATATTTGTAAGACGGTATTATCTAATACCTCTGGTAGGGTAAAGTTCTCATGCTCTACTGTGTCAAAAGGCAACACTTTCTTTTCAGAGAAGTGGAGGCGATAGAGCCTACTCAGAGCAACAGAACCTTCCTGCATTCAATAAGAGACGCTCAAGGTAGGAGTAAAAGTATTAAGGCAAGGTCTATGTACACATGTAAAATCTAAGGGAAACGTTCGAACATCTTTATTTTGGCTTGCACATATTCCACTTCTTTGAATGGATGTGGCCCAAGTAACCAGAAAGTTGAATTATTTTGACTAGACTGAAATCAAATGAGGTGCGTTTCAGGAATGCAGGAAACCTTTCTCAATGGCTAACTAACATAGTAAGGCATTAATTAAATCATTGGTTAAGCTTATGAGCTCAAATAAAAAACAGAGGACCAAGAATCGTAGCTTAAGCAAACTCTAAGAGGTGCAATATCAAATCGTCATAAACATGTTATCAGTCTCATTCCAGCAAGATAAGCGGGAAATCATATGCATAAAAGAAATTTTGAATGAATGATATTACTGTGCTACAGCTAAGGAGTTTCCATGAATCATGCATCAATCATGTTACAGTAAAAAGATTAGTTATCACTGTGTAAAACAAAAATGCTGTTCCCATGGAGCGCCACGCCCTGCAACTCTTACAAGATAAGTCAATCTGGTTCCTAGCAGCGAAATTCCTAGATGCGCTTATCACACAGTGTAATGCTTGAAATGCATACTTTTCTCTACTTTTCTGAACGTTTTGTGGGTAGCTACTGCTCACTTACTCGCAATAACTTTATTTTCTATACTATGCTAATGACCTATAATGATTGCCTCCTTAATTAAGGTGGTCTATATTCTCGTTCTATGCTGCTCAGAAGCAGCCGTATGACGGAAATAGTTCACCCAGTCTGAATCATATTTAGTTGACATAGAACAAGTATGCAATGCAAACATCTGATCCAGCAAAGTCCATGGCTTTCAAAGTTAAATTACCTAAAGGGATCTTCCAATGCTCTTCAAAATTCTGTTACTAACTTCTGCGAAGTAAATCACCAAGAAGGGATCGGATATGTGACATGGTCACACAATAAACTAATTTTCTACCCAGTACCTAGCCATCCAGGTACCTAGCAAACTCCCCATCGGCTTTCTAATATCTGCTGAATATTTGAGATACGTACCTTTGAATTCTCCTGAAAGTTTACCCTTGCTTTTCCTTTGACGAGGGTGGCCGAAATCTGCATGATTACTGCTTCGATTGAATATGCACTACTCCAACCCTAGAAGAGATACGTTTGGAGGCATGAATGTCAAACCGGGAATGTAAAATCGGGAGACCTGGCATGGAACTATGGTCGGAATAAAGGAAATCAATGCAGTAAAATAAACAGCCAAAGGAATTTTCATTAAAATAAACAACAAAAAGAAAGTAACGCATTAAAATGCTCCAACTGTAAATAAATTCACATGAATCTGGTCTGTAAGTAGCCACAAAAAGATATGTAGAGAGACAGAAGATATGTAATGATAAAAAAGATATGTGGAGATATGAAAGATCTATAGAGACATGAGATATATGCAGAGACATAAAAGATATAAGTTCTATGTATGGTGATAGATTTACTCGTAACTATGCCCAAACGAACGCCGATAAGATTTGAAAGCGGTTCACTTCATTGTCGTAAAATTGCTATGAAGAATGCTCAAGCGATAGCAATTTACATAGGTGTAAACATTAAGGAGGGGGCAACACCTTACTTTAAATCATTTACAAAAACTGTTAGACCTACAGCAAAATGATGTACCTTACACTTTCATGCATATCTCATTTTCGCGCAAGGTCGCTGCGCGAAAATAGTTAATTCAGGTATGTTCAATGTCTCTACGACCTCTTTTCAAACGGCAGTGGAAAAGTCCTAAATCAGCTAAGAAGCAAAACTGTTTCTACTCATGAAAATTTTCAGATAAAGCTTTACAATAAGACTTCTCTGCAGGATTTGTTGTTGTCCCAAAAAGAATCATGTTTTGAGTACTATAGATTTGAGTGTGATTTTAGTTCTAAAAAGCTAGTATGTAAAAAGAACCATATCTGCTGATAACTTTCAAGCATGTACAACAAACCAGATATGAATACTGAAGGATCCTGATTTTCTTCTCAGCGTGGCGGAAAGCAAAGTTGCGCTTATCGATTTGCTTGAATACGGCGACAAAACTCATATCAAACTAATTTGCCAAAATAAGTTTATTCCACACCCGCTCTATGTCGACATAGATAACACATTAAGCAGCCCAGAATTTAGACACGAATGAAGATATGAGTATTTACTAGACACAATTAAGTATAAGAAGCACATTGTTTCCTATATGTCATTGACTATTTACCATACCTGTGGCGTCAGTAGTTCCATGCAAATTGCGCCTCCACTGAGTACATACCTGGATATAAACAAATAGCAAAACACAATAAAAGCAGATATTCTCACTGGATACGGAAATTAGGAGAAAATAATCCTACGATAAGTAGGAAGAAAAAGAGGTGATATATGGTATTGATGTCCAAGGGTAAGGAGATATCTCTCATACAGTAAGCACAAGACCCCTCAATGAAAGTGGATTACGAAACAGATGGGTTACTAATTTGCGCAACAACAATCGAAAGATGATGAAATACTACCGCGATAAAGTAAAAGATAACGCAAGTTCTGTTATACCCCAAAGATTGAAAATGAAAAAGAAGAGATCTTTATGCAAAAGTGAACATAAACACCAAGCAACTCTTCCATTTGGCTATCTGAGAGTACAGTGGGGCAAACTTGCTTAAAAATAATGAGCTTATTGACGAATATCAACTAGTGACAAAATTTGATCACAAATAGAGGAATAACATACGTAAATGGAAACAACTGACATATGAAAAGCATTAATAACCAAACACGTAAGGGCATCAAAAGATTAATGAAATTTCAAAGTGTTTACATATAATTAATTGTTACAAGATTTACACGTAAGTAAATGAAGTGGCATAAATATGCATTGTGATTCAGAAGTGGCATAAATTTGCATTGTGATTTAAAGTGACATAAATTTGCATTGTGATTTAGAAGTGGCATAAATTTGCATTGTGATTCAGAAGTGGCATAAATTTGCATTGTGATTTAGAAGTGGCATAAATATGCATTGTGATTTAGATAGAGAAAGAGGGTGCAGAATATAATCGATACAACAAATGTAGGCACAGCAACAGCCATATAAACTGAAAAGATTTCCTTTTAACGAGAAATTAATAAAAATGAATAAAAAACTAATAGGCATTTAGTAAAATGTGCTTGTTCAAAGTATTGTTTGTAAATGATCCAGTTATATTGTCGAAAAATGAGTCAGGATGTGATAAGAAAACTTACCCTCCAGAGAGAACAGGATGGCAGACCCTTATAAATGGAGGTTGAAACGGAAATCTGTCCTAGAATTTGGTAGGATTCTTTATTAGTAAAATAACTCCAATTTCAATGTGTTATTTGGTGTCAATGTCCACCAACTTAGACACTATAGGCAGGAGTGATTTCAAGGGTGGCACATGGAGGTGGAGCCCTCTTGTTAAAATTACTGCTCGTTTTGGGAGGGTTCAGCCCCCAACATTCTTACATTAGCTTTGTTTTTCAAAGTGTATGAAGCTTGCTTACAAAGTGTTTTGCATTGCTATGCTGAATTTGGTACTGCTATATGATTATAGAGATATGTCTAATTATTGATTGTAATATATCAGGATTTAACTAAATTATCACATCGGCATCTCAATCAAACAATCAATCAATCGATCAATCAATCAAGCAATCAATGAATGTATTTAAAGTTGGTAAAAAAGGTATATACTATATAGAAATACTAATTAAAATCAACTATTCAAAACAAATGTTGGAATGGCCTTTCAACTGAGGCTAAACAAACTACTTCAATTAAAGCCTTTAAGTGACTAATTTAGCCTGCGTCAGTGTAATTACAGATTAGCACAACCGTTTTAAATTTTATATTATGTTATGTTAAGATTTGTAATTAGACTTTTTAAACATTGTAATTTGGCTTCATATTTTGTAATCATTATTGTTTTTGTTAGATATGTAAGTATAGCGTAGATGGAGAACCCTTGAAAATCAGTTATTACTGAAGGGCCATCCTCCTTGAAAATGTGAAATGAAAATGAAATAAACGCATTAATCTTAAGGGAATAAGACCAAAAAAATAAAATAATGCATGCATAAGAAATAATGTATGCATAAATTCTTTGAAACTACGGGCGTGGTTGCACCTAGAGCCCCCCTTGCTACAATTTATAAAAATCACCACTGACTATAGGGTCCAAATTTAAAAGCAAAATCTGAACAGTTAGTTATATGGTCTAAAATAAAAGGCAAAGTTCCAAAATATACTAAAACGAGAGAAAAATCCCTGTAATAGTTTGCGGGGTGAGTGGCCAAGCAGCCCAGCCAGTTCCGTTAGCTTAACTAAAGTTAAGCGTGGCTGTGTATCAGAAACTGTTGCTATCTTTTGTATAAGATAAGTGGATGCGGCATGCATAGTAGCCTTAAATTAGCTGATAAAAGTAGGTATAACAGTCTACTCAAAATACGTTAAAAACAAAAAACCAAAAAAACCATAGTTATTGCTTGTTGCATGCTGTGTGAACTAAAGATCGCAAAGGCCGGGCTACATACTTACGGCATTGCAAGGAAATGTGAACTTTACATATTAATTGGGATTGCTGGACAATGCCCAAAGTGGGTTCGTGCTTATTTGCCCAATAATCCAAAGCTATGCCCCAGGAGAAACCTAGACCCTATGAGCACATTGAAAGGCAAGATTGGAGTAGACAGTGGAAGTTGCTGTGTAAGCCAAATCAGTTTAAACTTTCTACTTTCTAGGCAATTTCCTGCACATTCAACAGAAGTAAAAAAGAGCGAATATTGGCGCTAATTAGATAAGTAAGATAAGATAGGTACATATAATTAATAAGATATATAAGCAAATGAACTTACTGTGAAAGTCATACTTAAAAGAACTCCCTCTCCACCTCCATCTTGCTTTTTTAATGTTTGCAAATCTTTATACAATTTACTTTCTCTATCAAAACTAAAAAACGCTTTTTTCGTAATATGTATTCTCGATCTCAACAAAAACATAAAGGGAAGGAAAATTGCGAACGATTATCAGTAACTTCCGCCTATTGGCATTGCATAGATGGTGAACAAATGTTTTTTGCCCAAGAATGGAGACTATGATGAGTTACATTACAAGCTTCTATAAAAACTAACACAAAACATAATATAATCGTTTAATATGGAATTGAGTTCGTCCAATCACGTAGGTCCATCAGGCTATGAGAAGATTCTGCCAATGAGACAAATGGTCTTACTTGTAGTAGGTATGAAAATTGATAGCCCTGAATGAATGCTAAACGTCTACTATCACACAAACTGATCTCTAACTTTAAACATCCTTTCAATTAATGCTTGAAGTTCTACGTTTGCTGGGGATAAGTTTCTGCGCATGCTCATGAATATGTATTATTTGGTTCCAGATAGCAAATTGATTCTCCACCTTGAATTCATGTGCTTATCATCCTCGGCTAACCAGTATCTCAGTAGCGTGAAGTAAGATAAAATTTAAGAAAGCTAATTTATTTTTTTACACTTCAATCTAAAAAGTACAACTAAACACAATTACAAAACAATATCTTGATTAGAATGGAAGTCATTACTACACCAAGGTTTACTGGTTGGTTTACGACAATACTATGGTTTCAATTTCCCTGCATGCTTTCATTGTTTCGATTTTAAAAATGAATTTTCATAAATTGTAAACGGCCCCGTGCATTCCCATAACCCTTCTGTTCATGACAGAAAATAATACACAAATTCTAATTCACTTTTCATATAACTGCAAAGGCGTTTGCCCTATCAATCACAGTGAATTCCAGCTCAAAACATTGCAGACTAGTAATACAGAGAATATAATCTTTTCCAAGAAAAATTACTAACCTTTTGAGTCTTATTCTCCAGTCGTATAAACTATCATTGTTCAGTTCAATAGTGTATGAGGCTGTTGAGTAACAAAAGCTGTTCTATAACTGGCCTAAATTGATAATTAACAATTTGGTGATAAGTGAAGTTACTAAGTGGTTAAGCTAAATGATCAGCTAGAGCGATTACTGATTGATATTGATTTATCCTAATCTATAATTGATGTGCAACTTTGAAGAATGGAGGATTCGACACTCATCTGATTAATCACTTCATATTTTGATGAAATAGCTAAGTGATCAACGAAGTGCCCAGTAGAGATCCTAGTGATACTAAGATGAGGCGAAATCTATCAGATCGTGGTCTACAGTCTAAAAACCGTGAAAGTTCGAAACGAGTAGCTTGCAGCTAACGATCCTGTACTGGTCTGTACAAGTTACAAATATGCTTACAGGAGAATAAGTTTGCACAGGCTTTAGTTAATGCAGCTTCTATATGACAATTCCAAAGTAACGTTATCTCTATCTTCAGTTCCTGGAAAGCCACATAAGGTTAGTAGGGTTGCAGTGCTCTATCGATATTTATAAGATAAAGCAGTAAAACCAACGAGAGTTTGTTCAGTGGCTTGTAATTGCCTAGGAAAAACCGTGCAAAAGCTGCTAACGGACGTACACTTGGTTTACTTGATGTGGAATCGCCCTACTGTGTATAAGGGAGAAACTCTGCACATGGCTCTCGCTATTCCTACAAGTACTAAATCAGATCCATCAATTTCTATGCATTACTGTCTCGCTTGGTCCATTTTTACCAACTTAGCCAGTTAACCTGCTTAGTTAAGCATTACCATGTACCAAATGCAGGTAAATATTATAGTGTAATACGCTAAGCTATAATAGAGTGACTGTATGTGTTTTAAACGAGTGCAAAAGCCACAACTCTTCACTTCATAAAGCCGAAGGTCCAAAATTTCAACAGTATATCTTATCAAAAGCAAGAAGATGTTCGTTTTGACCTTTTGCGGGTTTTAAAGCAGCTTTAGAGCAATCTTTCATTAGCTCCATATGTCGGTTTAATGCTGCTTCTTACAAACATCTTGATTTTTCATAAACCATTAAATTGCACGGATAATCTTACAAAATGAATGACCTTAGAAATTAGCAGAGCTATATAATATCAATTGTAGCACTAATTAAAATCCTTTCCGTAAGGATGCAAAATTCCTTGATAAACAAGAAGCACCACTAGCTCTAGGCAGCACAGATCAACCTATGTCCTGTTTCTTTATAATTGGCACTAAAATGTATAATCGGAAATCGACAAAAATGTTAATTGATGAAAATGAGCCAAAAGAATCTATAATGTAAAGCTCTTTAGGGCATTTTTATAAATACAAAAATATCAATACAATCAATATTTACTAGAGACACTGGAGACACTAAAAACAGCAAAAGAATGTCTAAATCCTAAAACAGTTTGTTCAACTTTTCAAACGATCAATAAATTCCACTGTAAATCCAACAGTCGATAAAAAAAGCACTTCCTCACCTTGCCTAAAACTGTCCGATCTATAGACATTTTTCAGCTCTTTCATCAACCTATCCGTGGCCTGAACTGATCCACTTATTGAGCCCTGAATATTGAAAAAGAATAGATATATATATATATATATATTTATATATACATACATATATATATATAAATATATATGATATATATATAT
>WIPJ01005084.1:143972-182470 GCA_018155075.1 Cassiopea andromeda
AGGAACTTGATGATCAGTTGCTTTTAGAAGCTCTGTCACAAGGTATCTCAACATACAAAGCAGAAGATTAGTTGAAGAAGTGCTAATTTTGCCAACAGATTCAACAATGTTGGCAATAGTTCCATCTTCTGATTCAGAAAACCACATTGGTGGCTGATCTGGATACATACCCTGAAACGAAACAGTGAAAAAGATAAGCATTCTTATAAAAAAATTACAAATTTCTAAAAAATGTCATGTTTTTCTTATTTAATTTTAAGGAAAGAATGTAGAATTTTGTTAATTCGACTGATCTACTTTCCAAGCTGTGCTCCACAGATTGGTAGGGAAGGGGGACAATGAAGCTGTGGCCCCCAATTATTCACTGTGCCTATATGTAGAGTTGACCTACATGATAATATCCACTTTAAGTATAAGTACTTCTTCAACTATGCCCCCTGAATCCAATTCAGCAGTCTTCAACCCTTGGCTAAGCATCCTACATATTTTCACCCATGCTTTACAATGACATGATAAATCAATCAAGACATAATTGGCATGCATGAACTGAGCAACATGGCAAATAATGTTACGATGGCCTACAGGATTGCTCTATTAAACAATTAACATAACTATTGGATCTTTTACACTCAATATTAGTTGCAATAACCATTTCACAATTTTTATAATAATAAATATTCACAACCAGCCTTTATTTCGTGGATTACACCTTCTAAGTATCCATAGCTTACTTTCACTTTACTGAAGGGAATGGTGATGGGAGAAGTACACTTTTTGCTTATTTATGATGGCAACCATGTTGGACAATGCAGCAATCAACACAACACTTATAAAATAAATAGAATACTATTTTTCATTTCTGAAAACTGTATAACTCAGGAAGAGCATCTCACTTCTTAAAAACAGAAAGATTGATATAACCTGCTTACAGTGATATTACACGATATGACATGCTTCACTCCATTCCTACCAATAAAGTGAAAAGTCAAATCATCCAAGCTGGCTGATGCAGTCCTGAAAAAATCATGTGTGTTAGGAAATACTGCCTGAATCTGTTTTACTTCTGATTTCAATCCTCTAATCTTGGATGACATATTTAGCTTCTCAGCGAGGGAACAATTAACAAATGGAATTCAAATAAGCTAGAGGTTGAAAACAATAGCAATGGGATTCATTGTCCCATTTGATCTTCTTGGCATAACAAAATCATGATTCCAAATGTAAATATGTGTACAGTTATAGCAATCAAGAGTTCTATCTTGACTTCCTAGAACTGCGTGGCTGCTGTAGTCCTATAGGACTCAAATCTGGCGATCTCCCGGCTTCACGTATATGCAACCTTCTGCCTTTCTTTCGTCCTTCAGCAACAAATGCCCTACTTCTGTCGTCAACAAATAGAAGTACAGCGTCTATACAGGTTCAATTTCCATTCCAATTTGTTTACATCAAGAAAAGTAAGTAATCATTGATATCAAATTCCAATTGCTGTTCAGGCAACAAATATTTACCACATCACCAGGCCAATACGTAAGACATATTACAAATTACGGAGGAGGAAATGGCAACAGCAACAGCATTCTTCCAAGTCGTGGTTCATAAGTGATCGGAAGTGTGTTTATCTACGCGATTTTGACTTAAAAACGCAGTATGACGCTTGAGTCGAAAAGTCTCGCTTTATACACACTTAAGATCGCAAAATAGTTGTACTCCCAGATCAAATTTTTTTGATCTGTGAGTTCACAGTTCTGAAGGGCCGAAGAATGTCAATGACTATTGAATTTGACATTAGTACCCATTTTCTGACGTCAAAGTTGAAGTTCCTTGTTAAAAGCATAGAGTTAAAAGGCGCAATGCTAATGCAAGTATTACCTCTGATTTTATAGCTTTATGAAAATTTGTATCTTGTTTTTCTATTTTTTGGTCAACTAAGCTGAGGAGATGGTTACACCACTCCGATGTTATTCTCACAAAGCGAAGAAATAGTCTCGGCCTTGTTTCACTTCTTTAAACAATGTATCAAAATCACCCAACTTTCCCGATGTTTAATGATATCTCACATCCAGTACCACTTTACTTGCTCTTTTCTCAATTGCCTCAGATTTCTAAGTTGTATTAAAAATGAGCAATCTCTTCCTTGACACTTGCTGTTTATGGTTACTGAAAATGACTTGCCCCACGAGTGGCAACCGACTTAAACTCGCAGTGAGGATGACCTTTGGTTTATCCCACCATTTTAAGTACACTTAAACTCGTGTAGATAAACACACTTAAGATCACTAAGAACACTTAATATCGCAGTGAGCACAAGGTTTTACCACTTTAGATTTTGAAAAATAAATTGCCCCATGCTATAACACAATGCAGGCGCGCAACTATGGAGTCCTGGAGGTCTAGATCCCTGCCCTTTTCAGCAAATGAACATAAGTGCCCTTTTTGCAGTGCCCTCTTTATATCAAAAAGGGCGTTTGCCAAAGATGGAAAGGTATGATTCCGACAATTTTCAGGGGGCTTCCCCACTGGCCCCCTTTTTCCTCCCTCGCAATGATATGAAAGAGCAATAAGAATAATTGATCTTCAGATCAACGATATCAGTAAACTTCCCCGCATTACTTTCTCCACTTATAAATCTGAAAAACAATATTCACACACCATATCTTCTTTTAAAAGGCTTTGATATGCCCATTTTCCTGGAGTGGACCCCTGTCCTCGAAAATTCCTAATTGCATGCCTGCAAAGCATATCACAAACAGTGATTGCGTGTTATGCAAGGTTTCTACGTTGAAGATACATACAAGCCTTTGCTTACGAAAAGAATTAAGCTAAAATGAACTACGAAAGGGTGACTAGGCCATTAAAAAGATGTTCGTGAAATTATGCTCCACTTATAGGGATTCACCATTTTCAAAAAATTCGCTCTAATAAATAGCAAAAGAGCTATCAATCTCCCAATTCCCTATACTTTCGTGATATTTTGCAAAAAAATGATCAAACTCACCTAAGCCTGAAGTGTTGTGTAATTTTTGTACGGCCTCGAAGTAAAGTCAGCTCAATGGTGTCAAGGCTCCCAAAACCTTCACCATACTATTTATTATACAATGTCAGACAGGGAATACCATTTTCATAAATTTTTCTTTTGCTTCAAAGACTCTCAAAGACCTTCAAATTTTAAATAATTTTATAATACAGTTTATTAGAATGAATGCAAAGATCAAAAAATGTTTTCAGGCACAAGCAGTTGCTTGAGAAGTATTACAGTTCATAGCAAATTCAATTATTATCATGAACGGAGAACCCAGTGTATTTGGTGTTTACATGTAGTAGATAATATGCAAAATTGCCTAAAAAGCGCGAAACAGCGTGGCTGCGAAAGATAAACTGCAATGTAGTGAAGGACTATTGTACTTCACAACCTATTTCCCAAGGAATGACGCGATTTAATGAAATAAGACTAGCATGTGTTGCTCATTTTGATGAGGAAAATAGGGATAGGCAGTCGGAATTCATAAGTTTGAACACAGCACGGTACAAGTTAAGGACATTTTAAGGCTCTCGTGTATATACCGTAAATCCTCGAATTAGCCCCCCTCTCGACTAAGCCTTCCCCTCCAATAAGCCCCCCACATAAGCATTTAATTGTACCTATTTGAGAGTCTGTTAGTTCTTTATAGAGCTAGGAAAGAAAAAGCAGCCATTAATTAACGAAAATTTGCCTGCTCTTTAAAAAACACCTTGTCATGTGTACGGTATGTGTAGCATCGAAGCAGATTATTAGAAAAATATCAATTGGAATATAACCAAATACCAAGAAATTGTTTTATACCCCCTCGAATAAGCCCCCATGCAAAAATATGAAAAATAAATAAGCCCCCAAGGGGCTAATTCTAGCATTTAGGGTACGTCCTTAACCTCTGTTGCATACAACAGTAAGTAGATCTTCTGCATCTAGTTACTTTTGCAATCTGGTCTATGTAAATATACGAATAGCAAACCAACTTTACATAAGGTATATGAATGAATGAATGGAATGGCACTGTAAAGAGTTTTAATTGGGAAGAAGTACATACATTGAAGAGGGGAAATGATATTACTGTACTGTCTATTTTCGCTATTGTCATGTTCTCTGTTTGGCTGAAGAATATTGTTGCTGCATGTTGAGGCCTGACCTTACCTATTCTGTGACCTTACACAGCCTCAAATAAGGAAAACATGGAAGCAATTTCTCGCATCCTTATGCAACAAAACGATGCAAAGGCTGTGCGTAAAGAAAATGATGACACTTTTTAATGAGGCCGAGTATGTTTCACTTTACATTGAAGACAACATTGTATTATACGTATGAATAAATTCTCTGAAGATGAAGTACTTTGTCGTATTAAAAACTTTGCGTAGTATCTAATGTAAAATTTCTTGATGAAGTAACGAAGAATATGCTCCCCGCGCAATTACCAGCTTTAGATGCAGCGGCCACTAAAAGCAGATGATAGCCCATAAGGACTAATATTCATAAAATCATGGTATTTATCAACTTGAATGTGATCATATTTTATAGATCTGATTGATCTCGTCAATAGAAACCAATAATAATTGCTTTTTGGCAGTATGACGAGTGCATATGCCCTCATAAGTGGCTCATAAGAAAGAATTAATTGACGACTATAAAAATTACAAAAGGTTAATATTTGAATTTTAAAGCCCAAGAAAGTCTGTCAGTTCATAAATATTTAAATCTCGCATTATCTGAATATAGCTGTATCTCTTACGTTTGCTTTTTTCAGCAATTTTCCCTCTCTTATTCACAAACAGTTATTAGCATTTCAGACTCACGTGCCACTTACAATACCTTCTATTGCGCAAGCGTGTATTCTATTTTGCACTGTGAGAAAGCTTGCTGCAAACACTACCTCTATAAGTGACTTATGCAGCAAAGTGTTTGAACTAAGTTTCGTTTTTTGACCCTAGTTGCAGTTTGGATATACACGTTTTTTTTATAAGAAAATCATTATTTTGCCTGAGCCACACTTTTCTTAACTTTTCTCGAAATTGAGCCTGAGATTTTCTTAAATTTTTCTTAACTTTTACTGAACTAAACTGGCTAGAGTGGTTTACTCTTTCGTTAATAATATTGTATACTTAAATTTGAATTCCATCTTTAACATTTTGAATGTAACAACGACGAAATAACGATTTTTGACCTATAAAAACACTTAATTTTGGAAATTGAGCCTCGTGATTTTCTTACGATTATCTAAAGAATTTCACAATTTGAGCCTCATTTTCTTATAAACTTTTTTCTTATAAAAAAGGAAACGTGTATTGAAAAATATTTATCATATGGATATAAGGATGCAACATAGCCAGTGATGACAATATGACAAGAATATTATTTAAAAAGATCCCATTGTGTGCAACTTGAAATTTTCCTTGGGTGATCAAGTCAATACTGCGCACGACACTCTTTGGGATAATTTTAACAGCCCTCTGACTGCGTAAGATATCTCATGGGATTTTGCAAATATCCACCAAGCTTTGTAATATAAACCACGAGCTGATTTTATATACCAAGACAGCTTGATTAGGGCATTCATTGAAAATTCGACTTGTTTGAGAAAACTTTTCTCTTCATTGAAAACCATGAAGCTAAATATCAAAAACAGTAAAACGAAATACGTCTTCCTCCTTCCTGGAAGCGTACTACATGAGCTGACACAATACGTAAACCAAACCAACCCCCGTGCACTTGTGTATACTATATTACAGAAACGCCTGGACTTGTTGCTTGCCGCTGGACATAAAAGTAGTGTCGGTTGAGATTTGTATTCCAGCAGAATATTTGCCGAGGCCTTTTCACTAGCGAGCTGTTTCTTTCCTGTTCCTTGCTTTTTAAATACAGAATTATTGAAAAGAAGAGTTTACGCACACACGAATTACGTCATGTCAACAACAACGAAGGAGTAATTATTGCTTGATTCTAGATTGTAATCTCTGATACACTATGCATTGTTTTAGAGGAAGTTGATTGATCCTAGTCGAATACACCATAAAAAAAGCTTTCAGTTGCCTTGTATCAGCGACTTAGTTGGACTCAAGAAGCGTCTGATTTTGCCCTTTGCTAACTTTGATTGAAGGGGCTCTTATGAAAGCTACTTTATGTGCATTTGGATTACTTTGAAGTCAATGCGGCTTGATTACCCGAAGTTGGCGAACTTAATTCTATCGTAAACTCAACAGCTGCCGTTCGATAAAGCGAACAAAAGACGTTACGAAAGAATGTCTAGTCCCCATTCGCTGTGTGTACATGGCCGGTCGATACCGATAACTGCAGAAGGAAGGCGCAAGCTTCTGCAGGTGCCAAAGGCAACAGTCATGAAACCTGTGCCGATTCAAAAGGTTTTCACTGCAACTGGGCAGGCCCCAAGTCCAAGCAAAGATTTCTTTGAGCTTGTTGTTGCAAAAGATCGAATTATTTGGCGTGCATGGAGGATTAAGTATAAAAATCATAAATCTATAATGCCAAGCGAAGATTGTTTGACGTTCGAGGATTATCAATACGATGGAAGGGTGCAAACAGAGGTCACAAAAAATCTCGGAGATGATGTTCTACAGATTTCTTTGGCTTATGCGTCTAGGCAGTGGCTCTCTAGGATGCCAATGGGTGTTCTATTAAAGATTTTCTCGTTTCTTGCAATCAAGGATATCTGCAGCATGTCACAAGTAGGTCTCTACATTATATAGCATTTATGAGCGATCTTGCATTAGCTACGTAATCACAGCATGGGATTAGAAAATAGTGATGATAATAGTAATTATGATTATGATGACGTTATGCTACTGCTAAGGATAGTGATTTTTGTGGTTGCACTATACATTTGATCACAAGTGGCAGCACTAATCATGATGCAACTAATGATTATATTGATAGTGAGTTGATAGTGATAATGGTTAATTACTATCAAGACCTAGGGTATCACAAATCCCCCTAATTTAGATACACATTTTTTTATAAGAAAAAAGTTTATAAGAAAATGAGGCTCAAACTCTCAAAATCTTAGGAAAATCATAAGTAAATCACGAGGCTCAATTTTCAAATTCAACACTTTTATTGGCCAAAAATTGATAGTTCGTCATTATTGTATTCAAAATGTTAAAGATGGAATTGAAATTCATGTATACAATATTAATAACGAATGTGTAACCAATTTTACTCAGTTTATTTCAGAAAAAGTTAAGAAAAATCTAAGAAAATCTCAGGTTCAGTTTCGGGAAAAGTTAAGAAAATCGAAACTCAGGCAAAATTATGGTTTTCTTATTAAAAAACGTGTATAAAAGGTCGATGACAACAGAGAGGTGATTGCCTAACTTTACTCTTGATTCAGCATATTCAAAAATAAAGCCGGCCAAACATAATTATTGACTTGCTGCTGTTTATTTTCCATTGGTCACTTTACATCAAAAAACCTCAGGACGATTGAAGTCAGCATACTTGAATAGTATTCAGGCATTTAGGTGTACAAAAAATCTATGGACGCTTTGAATTGGAATACAGCTTGTGTATTTAGGAGAGATATTGCCGCTTTACATGCTTTGCAAATATTTGCTAACCCAAAATCAGAAAAATATGCAGCGAGAATATCATAATCTGAGTAAGCCTGAAGTTAACAAAAGATTTTCAGCGCATGTTTGTTGAAGTCAAACATTCTTTATTCTTCCAGTATATTGCAAGTTTCATACTCAAAGCAATATAGAGTGAATTGTTCAATTTACCCCAGCTTTTGTGACTTGGTGAATATCACATGAATACCAACCATACACGATTCCTTTTTCTTGTCTACATTAATGACTCGTATATTAAGGACTACTTTTAAAATGATTGACTAAAAATAGTCATAAATTCCATGTATTACTAAATTTTGGTTTGAGGATCGGTGGATTGGATCATGAATGTGGAAAGTGGATTAAATGAATGACAAGTTGATCGAGTGATTTATCTTCTGGTTGATTGATTGAATAATTGCACTATATTCTTGTTGATTGACTGATAGATTGAATTGTATTCTGGTTGATTGCGTGATTGCAGAATATTCTGGTTGATTGACCGATTGAATTGTATTCTGGTTGACTGATTGATTGCATTGTATGCTGGTTTATTGATTAATTGATTGCATTATATTCTGGTTGATCGATTGATCATCTGATTATTTTATTTTTGTTGAAGTGATTAATTTTCTTATTTTCTGCTGCAATGGATTCCTCTCCTAACTAATTCTTTAGGCTACACTTAAGTTGACTTACTAATGTTTTGCTTAGAATAATAGACGTTAATACCAACGGATCATACGCTCATTATGATAAGTGTTGATCTCAAGCGATCACTAATAAGTTCGCATTTGAACAGAACCCCCGGTTTTCCATTCCAAAGATACACTATTGCTTCAACCCACATCAATCGTTTACGGAATTCTTAGTTTTTCTAAACTGTAAAGTAAATGCCCTATAAAGGACAATACTTCGCCATTGTACCTTCAGGTCTCCAGTGTACTTCGACTGCGTTGCCTTGACAGCAAGATATGGAAAAACTGTTATTTTCGAACATTTGGAGCGTGGGATGAGCTCCGAGACAGAAGAGCAAAGAAAGTCGGTTGGAGAAAAGTTTTCATTGAAGAATGGGAAAGGCAAAATTCTGACAACATCGATTGGGACGATTTATAGTGAATTTCATAATGGTATCGAAACACTGTGTGATATTATTTGTATTGTAAATAATGTGATTCAGTTTCTATAAATCTTAATAACGTCTAATTATTATATTAATTTCTACAAGATGAAAATGCACTGAATTTCTAGAAATGAGACTTTCGTATATTTGTCTTTAATAAACTTCTTTCGCACATAGTTGTTTTTTGCCGCAAGTGTAGCACTCTAATTTAACTTTGAATTATGTAATCTTAAGCCAGTGGAAATGTATGAACGGGCCTAGTAAACCAGCTGAATAATGGCAAATTTATCAACTGTATTGCTGTTCTTCAATCTTCATCATGAACTATTGTATAGTTTGACCAGACATTATTTTTACCAACTAAATAATCATCGATGTAGCAACCAGAATTAAAAGGGGCACTTGCCTCCCCATTTTCACATCTCTTTTTGTATATTGCCCCTTCGCAAATTACAAAACTGTATCATTTTCCTTTGAGAGTGCCCCTGGAAATACGTGCGCCCACTTGTAGGAAACTTCTTATTCTCGTTTAATTGTTGTAATTAGATTCTTGTTAAGGTACTTCTATGGTTGAAGACCCAAAATATAGTTTGTCGGCCAGGGGAGTACCTTGAAGGCCAGGGAGCGCTCATGATACTTTGCACAGCCTAGTATCGTCTTCGTAGTGTTGTAAAGTAGATTGTTAGTTTGTAATTTTTTGATGTACATCATTATGTGTATGGAAAAATGCTTCTTATGGACATTGACTGTCATGTTTGGACCTTTCACCACGAGGTTTCATTGCGGCATTATAGCACTTACAAGAATATCTTTGCACAAGTAGAATTATAAGTCTTTTTTCAAAGCCGTTCTACAAGCACGAGCGACAACCTTGTCTCGAAACGCTAGCACTCTCCGTAGTATTGATGATCAATACTACGGGGAGAGTTAGCGCCATATTCTAGCTTTTTGCCACTAGATTGTAGTTGAAATCGATCGGGTGTGAGGCAACTCTCCGCTTCCACTAGTTTTGCTGTTTGGGTAGAATGGGTGAGATAGATATTGGAGAATGAAGAATGGATAACAATAGAACCTTCCTTTTGAAGAAGCAGGGAAAGCATTAATTCAACCCAAAAATTGGCACAAAATTTCCAATCAGCCAAACTCAAGCACTTTACTTTAAAAAACATATTATCCCAAAAAGTAATTAGTTTGATTCACCCGTCGCCATCTCTGTATTATATTGTTCCAATTCTAGCTTTCTCTTGGCACTGGTATTAGAAGGCCTTCCAAAGTACCAAATTCACTACAGTGCTTTGTATCAATGTTACTGTACAGGCCATAACCAAATGGAAATTGTAGTTTTCGAGCTCGTGACTACCATGAGGTCACCTTTATCATGATTGGTCAATGCGTCCTCTCTGTCCAGTAAAATCACGGTTTTGATGGGCAGAGAAGACGAATTAACAAATCATTATAAAGGTGACGTAATAATTATGTGACGTATTGTAGAGTCTTAATTATACTGCAAGTGTAACAGTGCACAATCAGCGTTAATTAAAACTTTGCATGAAAGCCTATCTACTACATTTGCTAATGCCATATTGAGACTTTGTTGATTGACTGCTCAGAGAGAATATCAGTGCTGCCAAGCGTACTTCCCCTATAAGGGATTGCAGCATTTGTGTCTATCAAGTTGGGTTATCAAAAAACTCACGGGGTAACATATTAACTTACTGAAAAAAGAGAGCCACTTGCTAATGCCATTGCATTGTTCAAGGACAACCATTGCATCAAAGGTATTGTAGAAAACATAAGGTGACAGGGATGCAGTAAAATTGCATCGATCTATTTCACTATTGAATTACTGAGCATTGTCATCCCGCTCTTTACCTTAAGTCTTTGGTACAGTATTGTGTTACGACCAGATCTGTGTGGAGTATGGATCCTTTAAAAGCCAGTTGCGTTTTATGGAAATACGCTGCTTTTGTAGAGATCTCGACACCAGTCCTGTATTTTAAGCCACGTGACATCCTTGTAATACAAAACATATCATTTTCAGCATAATACACGCAGTGTGGTTAGACCAGGGGTGTCAAACATACGGCCCGCAGGCCCGATCCGGCCTGCCAAGGCCTTCAATGTGGCCCTCGAAAGAATTTTGAATAAACTGAAACCTAGCGATGTCTTTCTCCCCTGTACTAGCTGCCATCTAAAAGATTGCTTCTGCCAGTTTTTCGCCATTGTCTAGCGTGCCAGATAGGGAACATCCGATTAGTTACTTATAATTTAGCGTCCCTTTTGCTTACCCGTGACACCCTCTGTGATCCCGTCAGCCTACACGGCACGCGTGACGTCATTCTATGCCTAATACGTAATTCGTTTTGTATATATGTCATACAAAAACATGTGGTTTGATTGCTCGCAACTTTCCACACAATAGCTGTAGTTCCTTGCAACGCAACAGGCTTATCAAGGATGCATACTTCATGAAAAAAACAACGATCACGTAAATAGTAAGGCCAAAACTCGCTTAACTTTAAGAATACATGTTGTTTATTTTGTAAGAAAGTAGTTTTGGCCCAGTACTGAAACTTTCTTTACTTTTTCACGATCCCAGTATCAAAACTTTTTTAACACTTCTTTAGCAATAATTTTTTGAATTCCAGAATTTTGCACAGTTCCATGTACACTTGAAATTATGATAAATCTTAGTAAATGGCAGAAGCTAAACTGTTTGAGGAAAGCCAAGCCAATGTAACATCCATGACATTTTGTAAGCACATAAATCGCAATTTTAAGCAACACTTACTCACTTATAAACATTCTTAGGTCTCAAAAATCCAGTACTGAACTTTCTTAATGTTTGAGCAGTCGAGCACTGCTTTCTTATAAACCACTTTCTTAAAAATAATAAAGCATGCATTCAAAAATAATACAAAGCTCACGCCTGAACAAATTTTATTTTTGTTTATTCAAGTTCTTTCTAGATCATGATTTATACTGTAGATACCAAATTTTTTGTTCTGCTTTGTTCTGTTCTTACTTTCTTCTTTCAGTGATTAAGTAACACAATAATAAAGAATTGAATCTTTTCCTTTAATTCTCAGGCAAGTTTGCATTTGTCACTACCAAGAATTTATCAATAATTTTAGGCGCGATATAATCTTTCATCAAGCTGGGTTTTCAAAAATTTACCAAACCTTCCCCAAAGTGCTCACGGCAATGGATCCGTGACCTTCCTAAACTCTGTACTCGTATAGCTAGGTGCAAAGCTAGAACCACAAGGCTAGATCTGCTCAGACGTGAGGTTAGGACATAATCCTAGAAATCTAACCCAAATTGCTCTTAGCTCTTCTAGCCCAGCCGTATTTGTATAAATAACTAAGTCATGATAAATCGCAGTGATAGTCAAATACACGTTTTTTTTCATAAGAAAACCATAATTTTGCCTGAGCTTCAATTTTCTTAACTTTTCCCGAAACTGAGCCCGAGATTTTCTTAACTTTTTCTTAACTTTTTCTGAAATAAACTGGCTAAAATGGGTTAAAATTTCGTTACAACATTGCACACATGAATTTGAATTCCATCTTTAAAATTTTGAATGCAATAATGATGAAATATCGATTTTTGACAAATACAAACACTTAATTTTGGAAATTGAGCCTCGTGATTTTCTGAAGATTTTCTTATGATTTTGACGATTTGAGCCTCATTTACTTATAAACTTTTTCTTACAAAAAAACGTGTAGTCTAACTCCTCCTTAGCCCGAATAGTACAGCCAAATTTGCATAAATCGCAAAGACGTTATAAATTGCATCGATATCCGAATAAATCGTAATGAAAATGAAAAAAATGACATGTTCAAATACAAAAAATTGATTCTATATACAATTGATCAACTCTAATAACTTAAAAGTCAGTTACCCCTAAAGCAGGGTTGTTATAAACATATGTACAAAAGACAGGTCTACTCTGGTGAACTGCTGACGAACTCATCGGCGATTTTCATTGGCTGCCACGCATGCGTTTTTACGAATTTTCCAGATAACTTTACAAATTCACTGAAGGCGGGCATAGCCTACACGTAGAAATTTTAAGATTACCGCCTACTTTCAACTGTAACTTCGTAAATATAAGCTAATGCCGAATCCTGCTCTTCACATTGAAAATTCATCACTGCGTTGGGTCATACTTGACGACAACCACAACAACAGCAACAACAAAGATGAAATCCTCACACAACAACGCAGCTAAACTTGCCGAAACGTCTCTTTTCGGGCTGGTGCATATGATAAACCAAACTTCTTTTGATACTTCCTAACTTCCCTGCGACCGAGGAAATGAGTCACTCCCAAGAAGGTAAGGCCAACACAGACAACTCCAAAAATTAAATATCCACTTACCTACAAATGAAAGGTAAAACAATCAGAGATTGAATTCGATACAGCGGGCTAAATGTGTTGAAGATGACCTTAAAGGGATTCCCTAATGACCTGGTTTTGTCCATCTCTCTACAGGGGCAGGTCCAGAGCTGGACCTTGGATGGGGGGGGGGAAAGTTAGGTCCTAACTTTAGCCAAGTACCTGCTGAAAACATGGGGTGAGGTATAGTTTCAACGAAAACGTACATCTTAATTGGAAATCCCTCCAAAAGGGAACATCTAATGAACTCAGAGATACTGTATTCAAATCCACCTTTTCGACGCAAAGTCCACGTGTTACATGGGGCCAAATGACCTTGAAAATAGCGCGCTATGATTGGTTACGGTCTTATCTTTGTAAATAGAAGCGCGAAGACTAGGACAAGTCTGTGGCCGTTTGCTGTGAATGTGAAGAAACCTTTCTATAAGTTTGAAAACTAGAAAAATTCGGTTATATCAACTCTACGAATCCACCTTTGAATGACATAGACAAAATAGACGTTTATGACTTGCGTATGTTCCCGCTGTCAAGTGGGCAGATTTGGAGGTCCGCTGGTGAAGGCTTTAATAAATTTAGGCCGTGAAGGTAGTGTTGACTTTCACGAAAATCCTGTTCTTCATTGTATGAGCATTTTATCGCTTGTAGTCGTTGTGGTATTTCTTGCAGTAACAGCATTTCACGATATTAAGTAGTTTTAGTTCTTTCCCACACGCCTGTCCCAGTTTTCGCGTTTTTGTTTATAAAAATAAAGGTTTATCCAATCATAGCAGACTAGTTGAAAGGTCACGTGACCACCTCTAGCACGTGGATTTTGCGTCGAAAAGGTGGATTGCAACTATTCCAATCAAGCAATGAAGTTAAAGATAAAACTCCTAGGTCATACTCCTTATATTTTAAATCTAGTATTAACGGGACAATTGAAGCAAAATCATTCATTTTGACAGCAGTATAGTGATCAAAGTTTCCGCATTGTGATATGCACAGCTCCGCGGAAATTAATAATTCATGTATATAGCTACGATTGTATACAACAGAGACACCTTGCAACATCTTTAAACATCATCTTTGAGCAGATGCTTAAAGCTAATGAATCTAAGAGGTGCAGCTTATAGCATCTGCGTATCAAACAATAAACAATGATTGACTGTTTCACCCGATCCCGCAAAGTTTCAATACAAAATTTATGGAGAGAAAGCCACAAAAGTGCATTGTGACTGAGGGCCAAGAAAGTTAGATGATGAAACTGAAAAGTTAAGTACGTAAAAGGAAATAAGTGAAAGAATTTTCTGCAATCATCAGAGTGTATCTTATAATACTGGCAATATCAACATCGATGAATCAGTTTTCTGTCTCATCCTTCTCTTCTCCGCTACTCACTGTTTTTGTTGCTATTCTAACCGTAACTCTTTCGTAAATTTACCTAGGTTACGAAGGATCCTACCAAAATCTACAAAGTTTCATACCTTTTTTCTACAGTAGTACCAACATGTTAACCTACTTCTCAATAAGGGTGAACTAATAGATTTTGGTATATTCCTTGGTATCTGCATTGGTATCTGTCTGTCTTGTTATCTGTATCTGTAGGTATTTATTGCGTTATTTGTTAGGAGGCCATTTATACCCCGTGCACACGGGATCGGAGATCTTAAACTATCCAGATAGTTTTGGTACCGATAGGCCTTGCGTCTACACGGGGCCACAGTACCTGTATACTTTTGGGTCCACTATCTGAACACTTTTGGATCCATTTACAAAAGTGGGTCCTTATGGATCCAAACACTTCTCGATCCCGTGTAAACGGGTATAACGGATTTGAAAGGGTATAGATAGGAAATGGGGCTGAATTTCTTTGGAATGGAGGCAGCTATAATATGACATTAATTTGGCGCCAATAATAAAAAAACATGCAATCATTAAAAAAGTTGAAAGTTGCTGTTAGAATTATTTATTACCTTTAACAATAAAAACGTATCTTCTTCTGTTCACTGAAATATCTTCGATTTAGTTAGTGACTGTTACCTTACATTACAGGTTTGTTAATTAATGTGAATATACGTTTTTTTTTTATAAACCTAGCTCAAGGCCTAGTACTAAGTTTCTTAATTTTTGGTCACATTATAGTTCTAAAAATTTCTTAAGAGTTTCCTAATTTAGCGAACTAAATTGTCGTGAAAGTGTACGCTGAACGTAAATGTACGTTTCCAAGGTACTCCTTCCTCCTGAGCGCACGTACTTTTAATTTATCAACCCCCCCTAAACTCGATCCAAAATTCCCAAAAATCGATGAAATTGGGCGTACCTACTTTTTGAATGCCCAATGCGTAGACAGATTATCTATTGTATATTACTATCTATTCTAAACACACTGTCAGCTGCTTTACATATGTATATGCAATGTGGAAACTGCTGTCTCCCTAAAGCTATAGGAGAAGACGGGAAATGCTGGTAGACATTGTCACGGAAGGGAATCAGTGAACAAGCTACTGCGCATGTCATAGTAAGGATGCCTGCCTATCATTGGTACAGTGTAAACGGGGCAGCTAAAAGGACAAATATTTGTCTCGTACAGTGTAGACGTGGTGCAACTGCACAAAATCTGAGCGGCTAAATATTTGTCCAGTACAATGTAAATGGGGCCTCAGGATAGTACATGGATGCGAGCCTACAAGAGTGACTGTGAACCAACGATTACGATATAAAACATGGAAATAGTTCAAGATAAACTGTTCAAAAGTGGAGACAGTTACCAAGGGGAAAGAGCCACGATAATGTCGAAGGTAGATAACAAAGAGAACTGAGAGTTTCTACGGAACTGTGTCAGTCGCAAACAAAATTTCAACTTTACATTTTTTTATAAAAAACGAGTACTAGGCTGGTCAAAAAATCAAGAAACTCTAGTAATTTGTTCAAGAAAAACTAAGAAGCCGTGCAATATCAATTTGTCTAAAACAGAGTACATTGACTTGCTTCTACTCGTTAATTTGTACGATTTTCGTTTGAAAAAGATTGTAACTTTTTATTTTGACCTGGTAGGACATTTTTCGTGATGTTGAACGGCTATATCCACCCAGAATTGTTCGACTTTCAAACAATAAGGTGAGTTTCGGTCTCGAACATAAGAAACTAATTAAGAAACTTTAAGTACTGGAATGCTAAAATTTTTATGTTAAGTTAAGAAACTTATAGTACTAGGCAACGATCCAAGCTTCTTATAAAAAAAGTTTCTTATAAAAACGTGTACGTCAAAAAGTGCTATCAACTTTGATAGGACACAACGAAACGTCTCAACCTAGTCAACCTATACATTGTTTGAAACAATACGTAAATTTACGCTATAAACATCTCATAAGCAACTCAACAGAGTTTCTGAACGACTGAAAGACTCTCTATAGGAACTGAAAATAATCACAAGAATTCTAGTTCATACATTTTCTTGACAGAAGTATCATGTACTGTAGAAACACAAAACAGAAACAGATTACAAGACTTCAGCTACGAGCACCATAGAAAATCTTTTGGGAAGGGCTAGGAGTAGCTGAAGCAAATGACAATAAGTTTGTTACAGTTGACAAAACCTGATGGTTAAATTCCTTTATACTACACCGTTTTCAAACGAAAACGTATGGAAACGTTTTAGTGAAACGGTATAGTGTTCTCTTATGAAATCGTCTTCATTTGATGCCGGACATGAAGACGGTGTAGTGTATAAAAGGGGCCCCACAATCAGGGTGGCTGGGATATGTCATAGGCCCTTGGATAAACGAGTAAAACATGGCCCTTGTCAGTGAAACGAGTACAACAATAGAGTGCTAGGTATCAACTATGGAAAATCTGCTCGTACCATGCGAATTGAGCTTGCAATTGGAGATACACTCACTAGCCTATTAGGAGCGAGTAACAACGAAAATACGAACTTCTATAGTGTTCATACTACACAATGGTTCTCCTTGAAACGTAATACACTTTTTTCATAAAAATCAGTAACATTTCGGCTCAGACTTGCTGTTCTCAACTTTTCCAAAATTTTGAGGCGGAACTGTTCTATATTTGTTGTCAACTAACTAGGGTGTAGGCAATTTAGTAATTAGAAAATATACAAGACAAAATTGGATGCCTTGATTGATTGATTGAAAGCCCATTGGTACTTGGCCAAATGCTACATTCAAGGTAGCTTCTTTTGATATCAATGCTCTTTCTTGACAAAAGCTTGTAAACTATCAATATGCAAAGTCAGCACAGTTTCGTCTGAGGCAAACTACTTCACGAAAATCAAAGAAGAGAAATGTCAATTCTCGTCAGGCTAAAATGGAGACGACATGTCATGCCAATATGTTAATAGGAAAACGTGTGCATCGTTGTACAAAACACATTTTACAACAGTGCTTCAATGTCTGCCTTGTTCTTCATTTGTTTTAAATTTTCCATTAATTTTGAGACTCGTGTTCCCTTTATTACCAACAATGTGCAAAGGAAATACATGTCGTTAACCAGATGTTGCTCGCTCGTACAATGATCACAGGTAAAAAATGGCAACAAAGTCATAAGTCAATGTAGACAGTGGTGGTGTGGTTGTGGAGAGGGGCTCAGTGGGGCTGAACTCCTTTCTTAAAATTATCAAAATTTTTTTGGGGGGCCGAGCTCCCCTTCATTGAACATGTTTAAGGCTGGATAAGTTCTTAACTATGCATTGCGAAGGAAGGGAAAGGAAAGATACGCTCCTAACAATAGAAAAAGAATACTACAAACCTATGTTCCCTTGCTCCTTCTATTTATATTTTCACATTTGCAATAGCAACAAGAACATTAGTTTCATAACTGTAAAAATGAGTGTGGTCCAAAGTGCGTCCATATATTCCCAACAACACAGCCCCTTGCTACAGTTTTAGAATGACAACACTGCACCCAGATGCAATGAAGTGACATCTTTTGGCGACATGTTCTGGTCGATTGCAAAGCCGGGTCAATGAGGATTCTTGAGATAACTTGAATTTTGATGGTAAAATCACCAGAGACGAAAGTATATGCCTACGACAAGCATACTCGAAAACAAAATGCGAAAATGAGGAAGAGTTCGCGGCTAGATGCGCAAACGATGCTATATGGGATATCAGAGGGTCTGGAAAATTAGAGGAGATTGCGTAGCCATTACCAGGGACGCCGGAGCCGAGGGGGATTGGGAGCTGAAGCTCTCACTTTTCAGCTACTGCAGTGTGATGTTAGAAACTTAACTTATGATATTAGTGCTGAGAGGTCGCTCAAATCCATCCATATAAACGCTTTTTTTATAAGGAACCGGATTTATAGTAAACCTACATGTAGAAGGCCGAAATATTCAAAGAACTTATACCACTAAAAACGAAATCCCTGAGGAACTTTTCGATTTGAAAGGTTTTTATAACGCAAGCATCAAGAACTAAACAAGATTGGCATAAAGGTGAAATAATGTGGTACAACACCAAGCTAGCTGAATATCGAGTTCTGTATGAAGATCAAGCGAAGATTATATTACATTGGATGATATTGATGGAATAGACATGATAGTCATTGATTTACATCTCATTTTTGAATTTGTAAAACTTTGTTCCTACTTTCTTTATGTTTTTGCTCCTATTCAAAATTTTATGTTTTTCCTGTTTCTGTACTATTTCTATGGCAATTGATGTGCAGTGAAAAGTAAGGAACTATTAAGGAACTTTTTGTACTACAATTTGCTGATTTGACGTCTACAAATAAGGAATTTTTAAAACTAGGCCTTGAAGTAGGTTCCTTATAAAAAAGCGTGTAGCTGGAATGTGATGGTGAAGTATAATTTCATCTGCTGCTTCTATCTAGAAGGAACGTATCTCTATACTCAAAATGGATGCTTCCTTAAGATCTATTGGGCATGGTATTTAAAGTTTTCAACGGGGTTTATACCTGACTGCCTTTCTCCCCCTCCATTTCAGATTCGCTACCTAAAGCCAAGCGCAAACAGCACGATTTTTGTCGCTGAGGACGACGATTTTTGTCGCTGGCGACGAAAACTTGCTGTGTGCGGGAAAAACCAATAAGAAATTATTGTCGCTGACTACGATCTTCAATATCAAATATGCTAAAAATTTTTTTTCGTCGCTGACGACAGAAGGCAAGATCTCTGTTCTCAGCGACAAAAATGGTGCTGTGTACGCTAGGCTTTATCTGTTCGTAGGACCATATGTGCTTGCTGGTGTTTTGGTGCCCACGCTCGAAACTAGCGTCCCTCGTTACGGCAAATAAGTGTACCGGATAACAAGTAACATCACAGAGTTTGTTTCGCTGTTAAGAAAATTACACCGCAGCATGACAACAACACATAGTTAAGAGAAAACCAACCAATGGAATTGTGCCCCTTTTGTCATATCAATAGCTCTATTATCGAGAAGAATGTCCGGACTGCATGAGCCCTTTGTCTAATAACATTTAGCTGGTGCAATCCAATAGCCGTAAATAAACAAACCAGCTAGATATCATTTGATTGTTGCGAGTGGAGAACAAACACCATTTAAATTATTTTCATCGAAATCCCGTCAACAATGACAACCGCAATGATTCATTGTAACTTCAATGCAGGCAATTTTACTGGCATACATTTTGAATGCATACCATCACGTACAGCAATCTTGCTTTTAGCGCACAAGTGCACTTGGGTGGCGATAGAGCTTGAATTAAACTTTGCATATAGCTACTGATGAATATTATTCCTAGTATTGAGACTGGAAGTCCAACCCGCTAAAGAACTCTAGTCTAGGTTCCAAGGCAAAACGACCCGCTATCTTTAAACATAAAACAAAACGACAAGTAAATATAGGCTTCGGAATGTCTACAAAGAGAATTGGTGTGAATTATGATGTGAATCATGGATGAATAATTGAGTGAAAATTATATAGGAAAAACCATAAGGTCACGAAAGCACTTCGTCTGTTAAAAAGCGGTGTTTCCAAGAACAACTTACGATGATTCTTTGTCGGTGTATTTCTCCACTTGTCAGGACCGTAAATGAACCATTATTTTTCTCATTTCCTTCGTTTGTATTATTCTGTGACTTAGATGATAGGACTGTATCTGTACTTTCTGTTATATTTCCTTTGCCTCTACAACACTTCGGCTTTATGATAATTGAATCGTTATTGTTGTCGCTATAATCAGTGAAATTCGAACCTGCAGCAACTGTGCATATCAGCCAGCAACTTACCAATAACACTACCATCCAATATGTTGTATTTCTAGGATGAAAAACTAACATCTTCTAGCATTTATCGCGCTTTTCTTGTCGTGAATCATCGAATAAACCTATGAAATATTAACAGACATGTCGTCGTTTATCTGATCAGTACACTGGTTTTGTTTCCTCACCGCAAGCATGTTACCACATGTTGTGGCTGCGTTCGCCAAGGATATTGTCATCCTGAGCCTCTGTGCTGCTGTGCAGCGACGCCTGAAAGCAATATTGAGGAGAAAATTCACTGCGATTCAAGAATGATTTAAGAACAAAGCAAGGCCGAACTTTCATAAGAAAGATATTTTGGCTAGTTGATATTTTACACTGCAGATTTTTTTTTGTTTTTTAGTAAGTAATGTCCAGGGAAAGGCCGTAGGGCCTATAACAAAGCCCCGACAAAGGGAGAACTGACAAAATGGGGAAGTGTAAGTAGAGAGGGAAATAAGATCAAGTTTGTTGATATTAGATTTAAAAGATGACAAATTGTAGGATTCAGGGAAAGTAGTGGGTGGCAATGAATTCCACAGTTGAGAAGTTCTAGGAATGAAAGATGATTTGTGAGCTAGAGTTCGTGGATTATGTAGTGTAACTTGGAAAGGGTGTGAATAGGTTAGAGCTTCTGGTGCAGTGCTTCCACTTTGAAAAATAAAATTTCCTTCCAGCTTTGACATTATTTCCTTAAATTTCCTTCTCAAAATTTCGAAATTTCCTTCCAATTTCCTTCCACCTTGAGGCCAACAAATTTATCCTAAAATTAGTTAAAATTAGTAAAGAATTCAGGAACAGTTAATCAGCTTTGACAAAATGTTTGCTGTTTCTTTTTACTTTTGGTTGGAGGTGCACATCTTTTTACTGAACTTAGTTTACTATTGATGATATATTCATTGCTTTCATCTTCTTCTGACAACTAAGGTCCTTCTTCACATTCTAATCAATCCATTTGCTACTTAATTTCAATTGAAATATGTAAAAGTAATAAAACCTGTCGCAACCATTCACTAGAACCATCAAGTCAGCTCGCCATGCTTTTAGCTCCGTAGAATAAATCCTCTATGACAGATGGTTTTATAACATGCCACACATAGTGTGAATCATGAACAAAATATCGCGAATTATCAATAGACTATAATTATCAAAAGCATGTCACTTAGGTCATTATGTAATACAGTTCATTCATTCTAGAAGCTAGTTTTTACAATTCGAGCGGCAGTTGTTTACAAAAAACTACTTAAAACTATATTTTTCTCCTTTTTGTAGCAAATTTTCGAATTTCTTTAATACTCCTTATAATTTACTCATATTTCCTTCTTTTTCCTTCTAAATTCGATTTCCTTCTGATTTCCTTCTGAAGGTTGAAATTTCCTTAAAAAAGGAAATTTCCTTCCAAGTGGAAGCACTGTTCTGGTGGTTCTAACACGCCTCACTGGATCAGGAATAATATTCTTGATTTCCTGACAGCAATGTACGTGAAAATAACGGTAGAAAATGGAAAGATCTGCAGCAAGACGACGATGGGAGAGAGACTGTAGTGAGGTTTGGATTGTTGATGAGATGGATAGCTTTAGACTGGACTCAGTCAAGAAGATGGAGAGAAGATTTAGGAGCACCACCCCAGATATGAGAGCAGTACTCCGGAGAAGGATGAATATGGGATTTACATATAGTTAATAGTTGAGAAGTTGGGAAATAGCCACGGGCTCTTGAAAGAAAGCCAAGTTTCTGAGATGCATGCTTTGTAATGGAATTGATATGGGGTTTTTTAAGTGAGAGTAGATGAAATAGATAGTGAAATTACTATTGTGTCCTGTTCTTATTTTTGTTGTTGTGATGAATCAGCATATAAACAAAACTTTGAATTCCTTCCCTTAATTTTAAGGGGAACTTGCTTATTTTGTCGCTTAAGAATGTAAGAATAACTCAATGACAATATCAGTGAAGGAGAACAAACACGAGTAGTGGAAATGAATGACTAATGCCTATGGGCAATGGATGATCAGTTGAAGCAGCACACGCCTCTTTTTAGAATAAGCTGAAAAGTAGCTATGTAATAGAATGAACAAAATATCAACGAATAAGAGTTTTATGAACTCACTTTATCTACAAGAATAAATTTTGCAAGAAAATTAAGGCACACGTTCGCTGAAATTTGAGAATAATTTGAGAATAATGCAAGGCTCATGCTTATCAAGACTTCAAGACTGTTTACATTCGAGTAAAAAATCCACCTTAAGATCACCTTGGACCGTTTGGCGCTATTTATACAATAATATTTTAATATATTTATTATATCTATTATTCTGTTGACGCAATACTGTTTGGACATAGTCCTTTGATTTTCAGACGTAGTTACACCTTTGTTTTTCAAGAATACTTTAAGATAATCTAAGGCTTCAAACCAAAAAAATTAAGAATATTGAGGTCCAGCGAAAAGCTAGTTATTTTTATAAGAAATACATAGAATAGAAACAAGGAATCTAAAGGAAAAGGAGAACATAGAGGGAATGTAAGAGTAGTGGTGTCGTCCTAAAACTGCAGCAAGGGGGGTTGCGTCGTAGGAAATATGTGGACCACGCCTTCAACCACGCCCATGGAAGACAATAATGTGCTTGTCAAAGCATGTGAAAGTATTAAAAGGGGGAGAGAGCAAGTATAGGATAGTGACAATTCCAGATGACTTCCAGGGCAATGTGATCGCATGCACAAGGAGAGATATAAATGTGCAAAGGTTAATTTCAACGTAAAATTGAATGCTTATGCTCAAGCACTTCTTGAATGGATAAGCATGTTGAATGTGAAATGCAGACCGATTGCAAAGATAAGATCAGATAAAAAACCACTATTTGCTATTCACTTCATGACATACGCAGCAGCGCGAGATGCTCGGCTACACTTAAGGATGAATTGGGTTAATAATTAAATAGAATCTGGGCAAAAGTTTAAGCTCTATGTTCTATCTGCATCGTCTAGATATACAAAAAAACCGTTGAAGCAATAATTTTCCACTCATTTCCCTCCTTGAAGTCGGTTTTTCTACTTAAAACCTTTCCAAATTCAAGTACCAGCTTGTTGAATGGTACTTTCAAGGTACCACAATGGGGTCCAGCCACTGATTTTGAGCGATGTATCCGTCTGAAAAAACTATGTAAAAACCTCACAAAATATCAGAATCAAAATAAGAAAGCACCCGTTGCTATAGATATATTGATATTTATTTAGATATCGCAAGTTCTAGACTGTCCGATTATATGTACTTAACTCATTCATGTTCAAACATCAGAATTGCAACGAAGTAAAACAATTTGCAGTTTATGACAAAAGGATTCCTTTGAAATCTGGTCAGAGGCAGATAATTTCCACAATGGAGTAAATATTGAAGTATACTCAAGCCCTGTCTCTCACGTTTTCGCCTTCATGTATTCCTAGCTATGGTCTGTTAGAACTGCACAATATTATACTTGGTATTTACCAGTAAAGCTCTGCATAAGAATCTTACGATCCACGGAGCTTTAAACGAAATTACATTTGCTTGCTCTTGCACAATTTCCACCAACATCGCAGTCCATGCTCACATTTTTTATAACAACAAACTTTATAGGAGTATTAAGGCCCATGGTCGCTGAAATACAAGAACAATTTAAGAATAATGCAAGGCTCAAGCTTCATCAATATTTAGAAGTTGTGTGTATTACTGTGTATATATCAACTTTTGCACTATCGATACAATGTTTTTGTTCTGTTCCATTTTTTTGGCTTTATGATGAAGTAAAACATCATCAAAGATTTGAATATACTCCTTTGAATTTTAGAATAAGCTACACCTTTGACAATTAAGAATAATTTAGGTTACTCTAAGGCTCAAATCAGAAAAAGTTAAGACTATTGAGGCTCAGTGAAAGGTAGGTATTCTTATAAAAAGATAAGTGTACTATAGCTGTACAATCTACTACTGCTTGACAACCAGGAGTGTTGTGGAGGGGGAACTCAGGGGCTGAGCCCCCTTCCTAAAATTATCAAAGATTTTGGGAGGGCTAAGCCACCCTTCATCGAACACGTTTTAGGCTGAGCAAGTTCTAAACTATGCATCTACCAAAGGAAGGGAGAGGAATCTAAAGCTCCTATAAATAGAGGAAAAAATGCTACAACCCTATGTTGGCTTTTTCTCTCTATTTATATTTTTAAATTCACAGTAGTAACAAGAAAATTAGCTTCATAAATGCAAAAATGGGCGTGGTTCAAGGTGTGGTCCATATATATCCTACAAAGCAGCCCCCCTTGTTACAGTTTTTGGACGACACCACTGTTGAAAACCAATCAATGACTAATTCGTATAAATTGATAAACATTATACTTCTGGCTCTTGTAGCCAAAAAAGCGAAATTTTATGAAGGAATTCTATGTCTTGCCACGAAATATTTTGCACTGAATTCTCTGCGCATGATTTATGTCATTTTTCATCTTAATTATGCAGTAGAATTTTCCCGCCAATTGATTGTTATGCAAATTGATTTTCAAAGCAGTTAGTAGTGAGTGCAGCACGTGCAGGCAAGCTGTTTAGAAATTTTCTAGCATGCATTGATTAAAAATGCAATCAGATTTTATTTATGAACTCTTTCGAGAGACTACAGTACAGTAAGTAGACTCGTCTTGTTATTGACAATCTTTTTCTTCTTTCATCCTTTTTGTTAAATTCTCATAGGTCTGTAGTTAATGGCGTGTGCTGCTACGATGCTGCAACTATTTTAGGTCGAGTTATGAAAGAAAATTTGCACAACTTGCTGCTGTTTCCTGTTTCCATCTGTTGAATTAAAAGGAGTTAAAGTCGCTGATAAGGCCTCCATTTTCTCATACCTAATAGCAACGGAAACATTAAAAGATGTAATAAGGTATAGTCTTTCTATGTGCATGGCAATGTGCTTACTGTTAAAAATTTATATGTTTTCCCAAAGGTCATAAATTTTTAATATGTATTTTATCCTTTATGGACTGTTAATTGTAAGAGGTCTTGCTGTAGAAAAGATAAAACCCTACTTCTATCAAGAGAATCTCGTTACAAGTGAATTCAGCTTTTGACCTGAGAGTTTTCCATTGTCATTAATCCATGCTTATCAGCATAACGGGCTCTAAGTTCGAGCTTGCATCGAGCTTACTCTAACAGCTTCTTGATATAACTATACAAGTGATGTTAATCCGTAGAGCGGGAAAATTTGCATGGTATAAGCACTGTCAAGAAGCAAGGACAAGAATTTACAAACCATAAATATATTGAGCAAGGTAAATGAAAAGTGAACTACATATATGAATCCTTATTCTATCTCTGATTATATGGGTTATCGTCTTAATGGAAGAATCTTACTTTTTTAAAAGCTAGTTCAATACAAAATACAGTCTTTTTTTATAAGAACATGAGCCTGAAAATTGGCGGAAAATGAAGAACAAGGCTGAGCCTGAAGCCTTGTTGTAAAATGAATTTTGGACAACGACGCAGAAGCTTTCCACTAACAAGGCGTTCGAGCCAAATTTGCCGACAAATAGGAGTTTATCAGCAATAAAAAGTTGAAGAGCGCTATTAATAATTGGCAAATGTGCCGACAATCGAGATATTGGGGGGGTGTGGCACCCCCACCCCTTCACACCCTATGGCTACGCTCCTGGTAGGTAGGTAGGTAGGTAGATAGATAGGTAGGTAGAAAATTAGAGAGATAAGTGGGGAAATTGATAAATAGGTTCGGCAAGGGGGCGAGATGTGGCCTTTTGAGTGAAGCAACTTACCATCACCACAACGATTTATAAAACATATGGCAGCAAAATCATATATTTATTGTCCCGTGGAGAGGGGCGCTTGCACAAGAAAGGGCTGGGGGCAAGATTTATCCAGAGAGCGCCAAAGGTTCGACTTTGACGTTGCACCATTTATACAGCTCTTTTGTGACAATGAATTATTCAAGGGCGCATGAAACAATTCTGAACGAAAGGGTACAGGCTCCCCAAGTGGGGATCTTAAAGATGATCCATTCAAAAACACTATCGCTACAGACTAATAGGTTGCTTCTATTGCTAATAATCACTTTTCTTTCTAAAGTTTTCAGCAATGTTCTCTGGCTATTCATAAGCGGTGTGGGGTTGGAGAGCTTATGACAAAACTTGTATAACATAAAGCAGTTCTATGCTATTCTCTCAAGCACATTATTGTTATTATTATTTTTAAAAGAATAAAGTTCATAAGAATATTCAGGCTCAGAATCGTTGAAATTTAAGAATAATTTAAGAATAATCTAAGGTTCAAGTTTCATCAAAACTTAGAACTTTTGCGTATTTGAGCTAGTGTGCTGTTTGTAGATTAATTTTTCTACTATCGATACAATATTTTCTATTCTGCTCCACCTTACTCTTCTTTATGATAAAGTAACACATCAACAAAGATTTGAATATAATTCTTTGACGTAGCTACACTTTCGATATTTAAGAATAATTTAAGAATAATCTAAGGGCCTCTTTATATGAAGTGAGCTAGCCCGGTTTACCGTGGTACCCCGGTAAAGGCGAGATAATCGAATGCTGCGATTATCTAAGACGGGCTACCTGCAGTTGCCGGGCTATTGTGGATCCAATGTCCCGATGATCCACTCGTATGTTGGCAACCTTTCAGTAACAAACCTTGGGAATATTGTTAGAGATGGAGGGAACTAACATATTGCAATCGTTGATATCAGTTCAGTTGTCATCTGTAATGTTCACCACTATAGAAATCCATAATTTACAGTATTCAGTATTGCATTAACAGCAGCATCTGATTTTTCAATGTTTTTTAGCTTTATTCATCAAACTCATTTACCTACTACATTATTATTGCATATTTATAACGCGCAAAGTATGCAGCGCTTGCACACTTGTGTTAATTTTATCCCAGTTAGCCCGGGTATTCCGGTTGACGCATTTATGTTATCCCGCTTGAAACAAATCTCGGTTAATCGTGGCTAAAATCTGTGTCAACCGGGATCAAATAAATGCAGTTCTATTTAACAAAAGGATCCATTGTTCACGCAAATTTCGCCTCTACCGAGGTAGCCCGGTAAACCGGGCTAGCTCAATTCATATAAACAGGCCCTAAGGCTCAAAAACCGAACAAATTTTAGAATATTAAGGCTCAGTGAAAAATTAGGTATTCTTCTAACATAAAAGTGTGTAGTCAGTGTCCAATCAGAAGGGCCACCATGGTTGAGCTCAGAGAAAGTGCTTAATACCAGATGATTAGAAAATGCAATTTTTGCAGTATTTGTTGTAAAGAGAGCACTGAAAAACATCGAAACGTCTTATCTCAAAAGGGCAAATTTTTCCCCCTCTCTCCTGTTGGTGGAGGACAGGGGGAGCGACTGCCTCCCGCTACCCCCCGTGCTGGAGGCGTCCTTGCTTGTGGATAGCTATTGCACCTTTGCCCTTTTCTTGCGCAGGCATTTTTGTTCAGTGACATCAATAACAGCAGAGATAAAGTTTTCAAAATTTGTTTGGTTCAAATGCAAATTACTGGAAAATGTAATATTTGTGTCAGTGGCTACAGCTGTGCTTTACGCAAATGTTACAAGTGTTTTCACATTTATTTTTAAGATTTGAGAATTGTCTTTCATTTCATTCGCAGAGTTAACAAATGTTTGAAAAAATTCAGAGAGGTTTTCAATTGTTTTTGCACATGATGTAAGCATACTACAAAAGTTGTTTGAAAAAAGCTGAATAACAGCAGAAAGCTGAGTAAACAAAACACATTTCTCTCATTCAGAAGTGGAGATTTTTTCCGATTTATAGTTTAAAATCTCGCTATTTGTCTATCTCTTGAGACATACCACTTACAAACTATGGGATACTTCTCCAGAAAAAAAACAATTGGTTGGTCTTAAACATGACTTTCCTTAGCTAGGGACATTGATACTAGAATCTCTCTGTAATGATACCAGAATCTCTCAGTGCTACGTCGATCAATTCAGATGCTAATACAGGCACGTAGCAAGCGCGATTTTGGAATGGGGTACCGAATGGTCGTGGTACCCCCAATGTTTACGAAGTTACAAGAACATCGATCATGATGCGGGGAAATTAGCATCCTGTTGGTCACAGTGCTTCCTTAAATCCTTTCGTACATAGAATTGTCCAAATTTTTTCCAAAAATTTTTAAACATGACTCTTAAAATTAATTGCCTAGGCACATCCCTGAGTGTAGTTACTTCGAGCATAGCAAAGTTGAGGCGAGAGTAGTTAGCATGAATCAGTACCGGAACTCTGGGGAGAACGTATGTGAACGCAGTTATCAAAATTGACGAAGAATGCATACAAACTAAGGTAGCGTCCACACTAATGCATTTTCGTATGAAAATGCATACATTTAGATGCATCTAAATGTATCTAAATTCATCTAAAGATGAGGGTTGTGTTCATTATTCTATGCAGAGAAGGAAAATTGATCCCCCAACCTGTTTTAAATAAGGTTTGAAGACTTTGTACACCAATCCATAAAGTTTTAATGTCAAAGAGAGACAAAATGCAGAAAATAAAGTATAATACTCGCTATGAAACTTTCTCAAGGGGGACAAAGCTGCATTTTGAAACGTCTGGGGCCTTCCACCATGCCTCCTCTGGCTACGGGCCTGCACTAATGATAACTCAGTAGCTTATCACCCCGCAGAATCCTTCCCTAGAGCTACAACATTAAAGTGGAGGGATTCCAGCCCCTAGAAATCAAAACAAACAGTATAAAGTAGTGAAATGGGAAACCCTCAACTCGCCAAAATAACTCCTTATTCAGTGGGTGTCCAAGGGATTGCAAACTTTACGCAGGCCACAATGAGATTTTTGGTGCCATGCTTCAATACATAGAGCAAGATCTCCCTTTGAAAATTATTTAGAAATATACACAGGTCTTATTGAGCCTCATTTCAGATACTGCTGTCCAGTGTGGGGTTGTGTAGGCACTACTTCCCTACAAAAGCTACAAAAACTACAAAATCGAGCAGCAAGAGTAGTCGCAAACAGTTGCTTTGATGCTCCTTCTGATCCGCTTATACAAGAGCCCGGTTGGCTTACTATTGACCAACTAATCGAGCTAGAAACAGTAAAAGTTGTACAGAAAGCTCTCCATAATGAGGCACCACTCTATGTGAAAGAACTGTTTTTCAAGCTATCCGACACACAAAAGCAAGGAGCTACGTAATTTCTCAACTGACGTGCACATTCCCTGTTTAAAGACCTCTAAGGGCCAAAAGAGCTTTGGATAGGGTGTGCGTTTCTGGAATAAACTGGTAAACGGGGCTAAAGGAACCAGAATGTACTTGGCTTTTAAAAGAATGCATTGTGAAAGAATAAAACAATAAATTTACTACAAAGGCATTTTCACAATTCTTTAGACTACATAGGAAAGAGTTTTTATTTTAATTTTTGCTATTTCTCTATTTTTTGTCATTTTCATATATTCTTTTATTTCCATATCTTCATTGAATATTTTTCTACATTCTATGCAAGATTTATCTTTGATTTATACATTTAATTTTATTTTATTTAGTTTTTAGATTTTAACAGGGCATTTTGGAAATCAGATTTCTGAAAATTTACTTTGTATTAAGGATCTAGAATGAAATGAAATGTGCAATAGAGTGATACTCTAAAAGCTTAGCTGGGGAAGCCTTTTGTTATGAGCATGGTTGGAATATTTCGGAAAATCGGTAACTGTAGTGAGTCGCACTTTTTTGTCCAATAGAGCAATAGGGATCCAGGGATGCCCGGGTCTGCAGAGTATGGCATTTTTGGGCGAAATCTCCGATGTACAAAGGCAAATTGCCCGGTATGCCAGTGTGCACAGGCAGACATTTTGGTGTCTTGGTGTGCACTGAAAAATTTAATTTGGATTGGCTCTGACTCTAGAAATAAATATCTCATTTTTAATCCCTTTACATCCTATTTCATACACACCAATTGCTTACATACTAGAAGAAGCAACCAGGATCATGCTCATATAGTCTACTTGCATTGGCCACACCCAAAGTGTAACTGGTGTGCAAGAGCTTCAGGGCAAAAATTTCTCCAGTGTGCTTATGCCATACTCTGCAGACTGGGGGATGCCAATCCTGGGGGATAGGGGGCACCTGCTCCCTCTGCCCTCTTCCATGGGGAGCCAGGAGGGGCAAGAAATGCCCTTATTACTGAACTCTGTTCAACTCTCCTATCCTTTGAAGTGGCATTTTCAAGCATTGTAGACACTTTGGTTTAACAAAATTTTCCTGGGGGCAAGCTCCCAGACCCCAAATTAGCGTTTTGTACCTATAAGACCAATATATTAAATAACCCCACAACAATCTACCCCTGTTAAAAACAGACACAAACACTGTCCTCCAAGGAAGCCTTGCCCCTCCTGCCTTAATTACGCGCAGGTGTGCACCCTGGGTTACCGCATCCCCCCTAGATTTAGCTTGTTGGAAATTTTGTAGCACATAAATTGTGTTCGTCAACATTCTATTGCTGATAAAACTCGACGAAAGTCTTGTTTGTTGGCAAATTGAGCTTGGGGAAGTCTGTTTCTTGGTAATTTCCTTGGGTATATTTGACATCTACTTCTGATGTGTTTCATTCTATCACATTTTATGAGTGATAAAACACACATACCATATGATGCCCTTCTAAATGAACACGCTGGTGTATTATTCAGCTGCCAAGAAATGTGAATACCTGTTCTGTAGACATTTGTTTTGGAGTTACCCAAAAGTACCATGAGGAGTAGCATCATGTTGGGATGGCCTCTGTTTCAGTTCAGGCGCGAAAACATGGCAGGCAAAAGGAAGCTAGCAAAATGTGAGTCAGACAGCTTGGAGGACATGGTAATTTGAAATATCACAGGTTTTTTTTCAGTGTATTGCCAGTCCAATAAAAATTTAGAAGCATGAGAGTGTAAGGGTACATGCTCCCGAATTTTGCAGAGGCTTGGTAATCTAGTAGAAGGGGTGGCGCCAAGAATTTTCCGACAGAGGGCTGAACTACAGTTAGCAGGGTACTGTAATTGTCAATAATCACCGACAATATAGTTTTTCACCTTTTGACGGGTGAAAAACTATATTTTCGGTAAAGGCTATAGCCCCCTAGCCTTTACTTGGCGCCGCCACTGCCTAATAGCCAGGGCTTTAGCCATAAATGGTGTGCATAATTTGTGTTTTTGAATTCAGAGTGACTTGTCAATCTTTTGTTGATACATCAATTAATTTTCAAATGAACCAAGTCCCACTTCCTGTAGTTTTAAAAGTAGGTGATTAAATGATACAAAAATAGCTTTTATTTTTGGAAGATTTGAGGGAGAAAATAAGACTACTTTTTAAACTTGATGTTTAAGTGTGTATTTTAGAAAATTTAAGTGCTCAAAAATTTAGTTAAAAACACACTGTGAACCAAAGCTTGTAAAAATATTAAAAAATAATAGCATTTTGAATACTCACTCAAGTTCAAAATTCTCTATTGGCATCAAGATTCAAATAAAGGGCACTTTATATAATAAATAAGAGGCTTGGAGATAAGCACCACACAGACTAGGCCTTCACTCAAGACGTGTGTCACAACACATCATCAAGCATACAGTCAGACAAAAATAAGGATTTAATGTACTTTGTGGCTGTACTACTATAGGTACTTACAGCATGACTCAAATGCTACATAACACTCAAGGTTGGTTCATATGATAAGCAATAGATGACCCACACCTATTCTAGTATTGGTTCAGCAGTGGCATGGCCAAATGAGATGAGCTAGTGTTCAACCAATGAGCTGCATGACTATAGCTCAAGTCCAGACATTTCTGCAGTTTGATAAAATGAACCGAAGATGAACTTATGTATACATAAGTTCATTTTCAGTTTGCATACATGCAAATTGCTTAATGCATAGGTTCAGGACATTCACAGCTCATTGTATGAGCTAGCTCCTAGACTGGGGATATTTCCTAAAAATGTGATGTACACCTTTGCAACAAGAAATAGGCCATTTTTATCATGAGTTATATAGTAGGTTTAGTTGTGATCACATGGACTTAATTTTTGATTGCATCATCAAATTTCATGAGAAAGTAGACAATACATTTTTGTTGTCAGTGGGGAAGCAATGAGAATTTGGGATCAGCAGCATCCTATTGGTTGGCTTTGTGGACCCAAATCCTATTTTTTCATGAAAATTACCTCATGTTTTCCTTGAAAAGTAGAATGCTACGATTCATCAACAAAATTACTGTATTATCTGCTGGACACTCAATATATATTGCAGCAGCTACCAGTATATGTTTACATACTTTTCACAGGAGAATCTGACAACCCTTATTCCAGAACTTTGTAGTCAGTTTTATCATATGGGATGGATGACAGGAACTGGTGGGGCCATGAGCATCCGTGAATGGTTGGAATCTTTTGTTTTGTCTTCATAAGCTTTGTATATTAGTACAATATGTAGGGATTATTGGTTGGACTGAATTTCCATTTTATGCAGCTAGTGACTGTGTAAGCAATAATTGCTTACTGCACGGTTAAATGAATATGACTTTACTTGGACAAAATGTTTTGTAGTATACAAAAACAAGGGAATGGTTTTCATATCAAGTTGGAGTTATTATATAATTCAATAAATTGGTCTAAATTTGAGCAAATACATACCTTTAAGTATAAAGTAAGTGACAAAGGTTGAATTGTATTTTAGCAATGATTTGTTGTTTTATTTGCCAATGCGTTGAATGAAGGAGTAATCTATTTATTTGTCAGAAGATTTTTGTTGTGTGTCAGTATTTAGGATTGTGTTTAATAAAGGTGAGCTGATGCTTCCATTTCATTCACGTCAGATAACTTGTTAGATTTTGATGTCAATCTCTTAATGTCTTAGCCCTGGCAGAATTTATGTTACTCCATCTGGTCTACAGAAAGAAAGACTTAAGGTAAGTTTAAATTTTGCATTTAGTTAGCAGAAAGTTTACACCTTCATTGGCTCCCTTGTATGCCATTCTTCCCATTGCATTATGGTGCTTTGATGCAGTGGCATAGCCATATGGAAGGTGCAGAGGGTTGCCACACCCCCCCAATATTTAACTTTGTGGCACATTTGCAGAATATCAGTAGTGCTTGTTAATGCTGCGCTGCTAGTAAAAGTCAAGTAGAATCCTATTTGTCGAGAAAGTGGGCTTGAATGAAGTCTGTTTGTTGGCCCTGGCTGTGTTTTGTTTTTAGCCCCCAACAACTGTTTTTAGCTTCACCCCTGCTTTGATGTATTACCCTGCTGTCATACGTATTTCTTGGCCATCATTACTGTCATCATTATTTTGAATAAGAGAGTAAAACTTATTTCTCCATCGATAAAGATGAAGGTAAAGAATTAGTTGCTTTTCTTTCTTTGTAGTAGTCCAGTTTTTGGCTCTATGTTTATTCTAGCATTGACAATACACAGATGGATAGTCTGCAAGATAAATTGTACTTGAAGATCTTGTAGATGGATAGTCTACAAGATGAAACTACATGAAACATATTCCTTTCGAAATATGTTTCATGTGGTCTTTGACAGTATGTATTTTCATCAGACTATGGAATATAAATATGAACCACCCCATATTTGTAAACTTTGGCAAAAGAAGGAACCAGAGCTGATGCTCAATAATATAAGAAAACCACGAGTTTAATATTTGTTGAAGCAATAGCAATATATGTTTGGCATATGAAGCAATATGAAATTTAGCAAGACTGGATTCAGTACGAGACCAAGAAAGCTCGTTAAATAAAACGAATATTGAGTTTACCTTCCAACTTCCATGGGCGATAGCCCGGTTTGTCTTATCTCTAGGCCCTTGATACTGTCACACTTAGACATAAACAAGGTCACTAGACGTATCAATATGGACCCTAGGTTAGCTCAATAGACGATGCTATTTACGAAGGAAAAACGCGTAGCCAAGAGAACAGGAGATGAAAAAATGCAGAATACCACTTTTCCTTTTTGAAGTTCCATGCGTGATGGTTTCTGCCATATGCTTCTTACTTCTCATTGCTACTCCTTGGCTTAGAGTAGAAAAAAGCCCTCCCCCTAATGGTAGCCTGGAATTATTTCTAAGTTTTTTATCCTTTCAAAAATGAACATTCTCCCTTCTATCCTCCTTAAGACTTTTAAGTGCCACTACGGCTGTATTTTAGATTCTTGCCACTTGTGTAGATTCTCTTTCAGCCAGAGCACTTGTTTGTTTGTGATGACGATGGAAAAGTAATCGAAAGCCCAAACGATAGGTATGTTCAAAGTACCAAGCAGCCTTTGTTTCCTACATACATTTTATTCATTGCAATGATTGAGTTGTTCCTTGTCCTAGTGAGATTGATTTGGATATATCTGCATCTTAGTGAGGAGAAGAAAAAGATCATTTATATACATGTTTTTTTATAAGAAAAAGATTTACCAGAAGATGAGGCTCAAATCGTCAAAATCTTAAGAAAATCATAAGAAAATCACGAGGCTCAATTTCCAAAATTAAGTGTTTTTATAGGTAAAAAATCGATATTTCGTCGTTATTGTACTCAAAATGTTAAAGATGGAATTCAAATTAATGTATGCAATATTATTAATGATAGGGTAAACCACTCTAGCCAGTTTATTTCAGTAGAAGTTAAGAAAAATTTAAGAAAATCTCAGGCTCCATTTCGGGAAAAGCTAAGAAAATTAAGTCTCAGGCAAAATAATGATGTTCTTATAAAAAAACGTGTATTGCGTTTTTGCTGCTGTAATCATGCTCGGAAGTTCAGATCCTGTTAGGAGGCAGTTGACCAATCTATTTTTGACCCTCAGTGGCACTTTCAGCTATAATTGTTAGAAATCTACAAGGGAAATTTAGGCCTATACCTTTGCTTAAGGAAAAGAATCTTTGTGCAGAAAAGCACCTCACTTAATTTACGAATGAATAACTTATTGTACTTGCCACGAGTTAAGACATTATGCTATGGAGTACAAAATGCTGTGTTTTTGGGCTGCTCGTTGTGGCTTACAGTGCCAGATGAAGCTAAGAAGTCCAGAGCTACAGATGATTTTAAAACCAGTATAAAATAGTGGAAAGTCATGAAAATGCCCCTGTAGCATATGCAGACACCATGCAGCGCAAGCAGGGGCGATTCTAGCCGGAAAAATCCGGAGGGGGCCATGGCTCATGAGCGTAAGACAGAAGAAAGGGCGTTTAGGGGCGACGCCCCCAGAAATTTTTTTGACCATACCCTTTTTACCCTAAGAGAACACCTTTTTGGCCCTTTATACACGAATAAGCTATGTAAATGAAAGAGCAAAAATGAAGGAGAGCAGGCAAAATAACAGAGAAATAAGAGTACAGGATGATAACATAACGGAAACTACAAATGCAAGATCTCCATTAACATTTAGAAATTTACTATATGTTGTTGCTTACATGCAAAGCCAAAAGACAAAGAAAGCTAGAGAGACGTTTTGTATAATTTTAAGTGTAGTAACAGTCTAGAAGTATCATGTCCATTCCTTGTATATCTTCCTAATTCGTAAGTGTTTCCAGTAAACAATATATTCAAAATTCAAAATTTAATACCCTTCTAGAAAAGTGGGGGGCCAACGAATGGGCCAATAAAATTTTCTGGGGGCCGTGGCCCCCCGGTCCCCCGTACAACCGCCACTGAGCGCAAGTTAGCTTCTTTATTTACAATTGATTCATAGTTTATTACTTTCTCAATGATGTAACTGTTTGTGTTAGCTTGTAAAAAATTATTCTGTATTGATATAAATGTATGCTTTCTCTTAGTTTTTGCAGTACGCGTAAATTAGCTTCCTTTAGCTTTACGTAAGCTTACTATAAAGAAATTGATAATATTAGTAATTCTAGCAGAACAGATGCGTTTAAGTATGTTGTAAGTAGCAGTTTCAAATGTCACCCAGCTGTTTTTAGTGCAGAGGACCTTTACTGAGATCAGAGAAATTTCATTTCTACTACATCTTAAATTATGACGTGCATATGTTTGAATTATTCATCATGGTATGCAATGACCACTCTATGCTTTCGTCAGAAGCTGTCGCGATGCTTATGATTAACGTAAAAATGTTTGACCGTTATTTTTTTGTAGGCGTTTTCTTTGCCAATATACTTTTTCTTTTCAGGGATTTGAAGATTAGTTCATGTTCTGGCCTCTTTATGTTAGCGCACAAACAAAGAGGTATATTGATCAATATATCTAATTTATCGTGGCAAACTTTGCAGAAAGAGTCTTGATTTTTTGTTATTCTACCAATATAACGATATGTAGATAAAAATATAGCTTTCGTTGATTTAAATTCCTTATATTTCACGGAAAGAATGCGACAATCCTTAATCTTAAACATGTTCAAATTTTAAAGGGCATTACTGAATTAAATGTTTACAGTCTGTTGTTGTTGTTTACAGTCTGTTATTGCTTACTACAGAACTTTACTACAACACAAAAAGCGGCAACATTCTTTTGACATACTATACTACATTTGACATACTATTTGACATACTACTATGTCAAAAGAATGTTGCCGCTGTTTCGTGCTGTAGTAAAATTAATTGTTTGATAGCAAACATTGCTAGGAGTCGAAGAAAAAGATTCTTTGTAGGAGAAGAAAGTTTTACGTTTATTAATTGGCAGATAATTGTATACCAAAAATAGTCGATCCATGTATCACTTCATTCTAAAAGTATGACCACCTATTTACTGTTTTATTGTCCATCCCTTATTTGAATTGATGTGGTCAATATTTTTTACTCCCAGCCCAATTTTGCCTTTGTTGGTGAAGTAGTTCTTTAGATAAATGCCCAGGAAGTTGCTCAAGGCATTGGGAACTCCTTTCCTGAGTAGTCGATCACACATTCGGGTATATTTGTTATTGGTTAGTGGCATGACTACAAATTTCTATTATGAGCCATGGCTTTAGCCTTAATTGCTCTTTAATTAAGTTGAGTTCACTTTAATTGGAATGTTTTATTCGTTACTCAAGCGCCACTCCTTTATGTACTCATTCACAAATATTTCTTTAGCTGTTTTGTTTCAGTATACGCACCAATATTCTTAGGCTACAAGAACATGCCTATATTCAAGCGTTATAGGTCAGCTTTAGTGTCGTAGGTGGCTTTGTACTCATTTGTTGGACAGTGCGGAGAAAGCAAGGCTGATATCAAGGGCAATTTTAGAACAACCACTTAAACCTATTTCCATTTCTAAATGAGTGCTAGCAATAATTTATTTGCTACGTACTTTTGTAGGTGCTCCCTTCCGTCGGTTTATTAGCTACATTTTGAATATGAACACTAAAAGTCTTATTGTTGTAATGGTATAAAGGATTTGTCAATATTAAAGAATTTTTTCATTGGTAACTTTGTCACGGACTTGTCAATATCAATGGTAGTGTCTGATTCATATATGAAAATATAACCTGAAACTGACTATGATTTTCATCGTGGCCCTTGTTCTTCAAACACTAAAAGATTTCATAATTTGAATTTAAGGTTTTAATATAGGAGGTACTCTCGTCTCGATTAGTTGACCTACTGAAAGAGCTCCTCCTTAAGAAATTCCCCTCCATACGAATTTCTGTGTACCCCTTTTTTGTAACATTTGCTATTATATTTTTTTCATCTGTTGTAGTTTGCTATCCAAGTTTAATTGTATGTATTATAAGTGGAATTTTAAAAATTAAACTGAAATGGACTAGATTGAAGATGCTTGGAAGTAGAACAGTTTCAGTGTTCTTCTTATGCAGAAAGTTAATTAGAATTGGAATTGTCTACAAGAGCGTATAGTCAATCAAATAAATTCAGATACATTTCTTGACTTATGCGAAGCACATTTCTCAGAGGATGAATATGTGTGTTTTTACCAGCAAATGCATTTGTATCGACAGATTTGTCATTTAAGTGTTTTTAAATGATAGTGATGATGATGATGATGGTGATGACGATGATGATGATGATAACGATGATTATGATGATGATAACGATGATTATGATGATGATAACGATGATTATGATGATGATAACGATGATTATGATGATGATGATGATGATGATGATGATGATGATGATGATGATGATGATGATGATGATGATGATGATGATGGTGGTGGTGATGATGATGATGG
>WIPJ01005085.1:7712-43150 GCA_018155075.1 Cassiopea andromeda
GTGTACTACAATTAAGACAAAGACAAAGAAGTCGCTGAATCAAAAGGGTTCTTACAAAAGACAAGAAAGTCGCTGGATCAAAAGGGTACTTAAGTAGTGGGGCAAACATGTTCCACTGGTGGGCAATGATTAGAGATGGTGGAGAATTTCCCCACCACTTTGTTTGTTAAAAAATTTCCTGTTTAGAGTTGTATAGAAAAGCTTGGTAATGAACTTGAACTAACTTTCGGCTATCCTGCAACATCTTCATAGCTTCCAGAAAAGGTTCGCAAAATCAAAAACCTTGGCTAATTCCCTTTTTTGGCAGAGATTCATGATTTCTACAGAAGTAGACAGAATAGCAGCATAGCTAGCTTTGGGACCATCAACAAATTACGTTACGGAAGGGGGTGTGGGTGCCTTTTGATTTTTGCGACAAAGTGTGACCATGGGTAAGTGGGTTCTTTTTGGAGTATGACGTCACATTTTAAAAACTACTTGATGTTTAGCACATTTGGCCTAAGCATAGCAAGTCTGGCTCTTTTTTCGAACAAATTTGGCTCCACGTCTATAAATAATCTGACAATCCTATTTTGATGCCATTTTCTCAATTTTCATTGTTTCATTTCCACTATCTTTAATAAAGAAGATGAAATAAATACACTATTACGAAATTAGAAAAATTTCCAATTGAAATTTATAATGTGACGTCGCAAATTCGGGGTGGGTGGGTAGTTTTTGACATTGTGACAAAGTGTGACAGTGGGTTGTCTAAACATGCCAAAACTAATGTGACGTAATATGTGAATGGCCCCATACCAAAATATCAAAACCATGAAGAGAATAGTGTTAAGGATTACATAAAGACTATAGGAGAACCAAGAACGATTGCCCATGGAACTTCTTCAATAAGATTTGATCACTATAAGGCGTCAGTTATTTAGATCCCAGAGTGCCGGGCGGGTTAGAACTTGACAGTTTTAGAAAGTTTTGTACCCCCAATTGTCTTTTGAAACGTTTTCATGCCCTTCCCAATTGCAACCTCACCTGGTATCCAGAATTACAAGTGACTTACCTTTTACCATAAACTGATAAAAATTGCTATTAGAAACTTTTCGGTGAGTATTTAGTTCTGACATGGCGAGCTCTCTATCTAACAGAAACCCTTAAGTATTTTTTGCAGAACAGTCATTTCTAAGAACTATGCTATCCATTGCAATCACTTCTGAAACTACACGCTCGTTTTTCTGCAGGAAGCAAACTTTCTACGATCAGCGTCGATGGCAACTAGTTGTAGGCATCTCCTTTTGTCGTGAATTTTAAAAATCTCCTATACATGTCTTTATACAATAAAGAAGCTCTCTACTTTCAGCCTTAATGTCTCTTGATATTTTTGGCAAATCCAATCTAAGATGGATATCAAATACCTCATCAATTTTTTGAAATTTCCAATCACAAAACAACCCAGTTTAGGCCACTGTGAGACGAGAAATAGGCTGTTAAGGTGCTGTGTAGTGTTTATGCGTAGAAACACATGAGTGATAAGTGCAGTTTTCTTGAATACTTAAGTTCAAATTTCATCCTGCCTGTGATTCTTAGATATTCCTTATCTTTTGCCTACTTTCATAATTTGTTTTTAATATATTTGCTTCATTTACAAAAGGTATAATCAAGTATTTGACGAAATGTTAAAACATCGAAAAGAAAGATGAGGTGCTTGGTCGGTTTCACTAAGACTTTATTGAAATTTATTGAAATTTACCTATCTTATTTATTCAAATTCACTTTTCTTGCAAATGCCTCTCATATTAGAAACACAATGTATCTGTATTTTAGTTAAGGTATCTGTATTTTAAAAAGGTATAATGCAAAGATCTCTGCTAGACCTGGTTGAATTTCAGGTGTAAAATCAAGCACTTCTATTTGTCATGTAGATGGATGAAAGAGCATATTAATGCCAGCTGAACTTCAACGAACATATCTTCCTATTTATCAGAATATAGGCTACAATAACATTGATGCTCAAATTTGTTGAACATCAGGAAATGGTTATAAGTATTTTTGATGGGGATGGAGGCTTTTTCTTAATTTTCAACAAACTTTGATACCCCACCCTACAACTCAAAAATTAACTTGATACCCGTCAAACATATCTGAAAAATAGTTCATACCCCCTCCCAAATTTGCAGCTAAAGGATGCAAGAAAAACTTGATTGCTTACAGACTGCAGAAAACCTTGTTACAGGTATTAGCATTGCAGTAGAATCATCAGAGGATGACTGACAGACACTTTGAGCCATTTGACTAGTTCAATCATTTACAAAAGTTTTGAAATATAAATAGTATCTGTTTCATATCCCCTTTTTTTATAATTTGTTTGCAGCTCCTCCTTAAAATTGTATTTTTGTTACAGACACCCTCAGAAAGCCTCCATCTCCCACAACAGATACTTAATGACCCTCTCCCTTAAAAACAGTTTAAGAATACTATAAATCTCAACGTTGATCAAGACTTTGAAATGTTTGCCAATTGGAGTGCCTTTTAGATTAAGTTTTGTAATGTAAATACCACATTTATTGTTCTGGTTAGTTTTTTCTTTGTATTTATTGCCAACTGATGCATTAGCAAAGAAATAATTGTTTTATGATTTTTTTGAGTATATAAATAACCTGTGGCCTAAAATCAACGGAAAGTTCAGAATATTGAGGCTCAGTGAAAAATTAGGTATGTTTATAGACATGTCTGTAGCCTTCGTCATGGGCGTAGGAGGGCATCAAAAATAAAGGGGAATGTAAATCTCAAAAGGAGCCGGAGAGCAGGCAGAAAAGTTGCACGAATTTCCTATTGTTCTTTCAGAAAGTTTTCCCGAGTGAAACGGATTTTATCCAACTTGGGGGGACTGCAGCCTCCTGCCCCCCCCCCACCCCCGCATCCTACCCTTATGGCCTTAGTCACCAAAGAACAGGTTTCTTTATAAGATTTACTCTGCCTATCGACTCTGATGGTGTTAAAAAGCCTTTCATGCTTTGTTTTAACTAGAATATTGGAAATTCTAGCAGAACATACGTTCATGATTCTAGGATTTGTGATTAGTTTGGGAAATCTATGAGAAGCTTCAATTATCTTTCTCTTCAAAGTCAATATTCTCTAACGACCTGGATTACAGATGTTGAGCATCTTTTATAAAATGGGCATTCTGAGAACGTGTTTATATAACAAACACCTTCAATGTTGTGTATTGTCACGCACTGACCTATAACTAAAGTGCTATTGTGGTCCATGCAACTTCCAAGCAATAACACTGTTGCAGTATTGCGAAGGACGTGACAACTTCAACGAGACCAGCAAATGAGCTAATTTTGCAAAGTCATCATGCCCTCTACAATCTACCTCTGCAGAAAGTTAATTTATTTAGTTAAAAATTAACTGACAGTGACCGTTAACAACTATTCATGTTTATTGCTTCCTAATTATAGATATAAGTTCTATCTAATGATAACATACAGTGACTGATACAAAAGTATTACGCACAATTTGTCAGCAATGTTGGTACTGACTTCAAATGAATGACACAGCATGTAACATGTTTTTTTTTCTCTAAGTGTTCACCAATATTAATGGATTTTCGTTATCGAGCTTGCTTGCGCTTGAATTTCTTAGAAAATTTGATAAAGATGTCAACAATATACCAAAATCGCAGTTTGAATGTAGCAGAGGAATTTTTGATATCTTATTGCTTCAATTTCAATTTCAGCATTTAGTTCATTTCTGTGTACCTTCATTGTTTTGCAATTTTAACGGTTATAGTTTTGTACTCGATTTTTGAAACTAACAGTTTTTGAACTTTTATACAAGGTCTTTGTAAACAGTAGTTTTTTTAGCGAAAGGCCTCTTGTAAATCAGCTCCGGCTGAAGGGCCTCTTCCGTAATTGAAATTGAAGAATTGAAAGTGAAATATTGAAAATTGGAAATTGGAAAATTGAAATGGAAAATTTGAAAATTTGAAACTGAAATTGAAAAACTGAATTTGGACTTGTAGAGTCAAATCCAAAAAAAGCCCATAGAGTTCTCTTTAGTATATTCTTTTTGCACCATTTTCTGGTGGGTGATAAATCTTTGCAAGTGAATTAAGGGAACACGGAAAATTATATTCTCAAACCAGTTATATAAAGCCACACGACTGTACCATATGAGTTAAGGTTTTGGCGTTAATACAAGTGTCAGTCTGCTAGAGCTTCAAGGAGAAGGTGAATGGGATAGAGGCATCACTATAATCTTATTTTCTTCAGGTGTCATTGAAGTATGTTCTTTTGAAATTGAAGTTATAGAGATCTGAAGAAATTATGGAGATTTGTATTGGGAAACTAATTATGAGAAGAAATTTTGGGAATCTGTATGAGGTGACAAAAACAACGAGCGTTGGTTTTTTTCTGTCACCCCAAACAATATCTCCATAATCAAACGGTACAATCATAGTGTTTACGAAGGTCCAAGAGCATAATAATTGATAAATACTATGATTACACCGTTGTTTGATTGTGGAGATGTTGTTTGGGGTGACAGAAAAGCCAAAGCTTGATGAAGACTCTGCAAATCTTCCACAATAAGTGTGCGAAGTTAGTATGTAACAAGAAGCCAGGTGATTCTAGCACTAAAGCATTGGATCTGCTGCACTGGAAAACTCTAGACCCACCACGAAAGTTCTACCGATCTGCCACTATTTGCAGGTCAAGTAAAAATAATATAAACTACTCTCTCAATAATTCAACAGGCAAAGATTTACATGGTATTCAGACGAGAAGTAGTAACCAGTATCGCTTACCCAAAGTGAAAGCAAATTGAGGTAAACAAGTGTCATCTTATCTATTCATTGATGATTGAAACAGATTGGACACTAAAATTAAATTTGCAACGAACTTTGATATTTTTAAACAAATGTTTTAAATATCGCTCTGAGATTATCGTAGTATTATTGTACGTGATCCATTGTATCTATTTTATTTGTATGTTAATTTACAGTTAAAAATAGAAGACCCCCATGAAAACCACTTCCAAGTGAATGGGGCCTCCACTCTAAATATCTGCACTATTCTTATCTTTATCATATATGCTGTAAACTCCCTTTCACATCTTTAAACAGGTCATTCTCAGTTAAAATTTGCTAAGCGCCACGTTGGTAAAGTTTACAAGCAAGATGCGCCACATTTGAAAGCTATGCCTGCCTCCTGACGTTCTTCCATCTCAATGTAACATCAAGGATCATGCAAGTGTAGTGTCATAGATGTAAAAGTTTTGAGCTCAAGAAAAACACTCCTAGTTAGTATTATCCTAAACTTCGTGATATAATTTACTTCCTATTTTCTTACTTTTTTGAGTACACTTGCTGCGCAACATTTCATATGACCAAATGCGCCACGAGTGGGGTACGCGCCGCTAGTTGCAGAGGCCTGGTTTAAGAGCATCAAGACAGCTTTTGCTTTTAGCAAAAGCATAAGAAATTCAGCTGGTAAAGGCCATAACTGTAAGATTTGCAAATAGTATGGCTGTAGTTGGTTTAAATTGGTTATTATATAATGACTTCTATTTTATAGTGGAAGCTAAACCATGCATAATTTTTTTATTACGACAATACCTGAATTTTTGCTGGGGCTCAAAATTTTTCTGCTTTTGAACCTAAGATTATTCTTAAACTATTTTTAAGCTTCAAAAGGTGTAACTTCTTCTGAAAATCAAAGGAATATTTGTTGCGATCTTGGTTCATCATCAAGTACATCAAAAGAGGACCTGAGATAATAGCTATTGCATTGTTTGTCCAAACGTTAACTTAACAGTATCAATAAAAGTATCAAAATCTGTAGTCGGGGGTGGGGGTCCCCTTACTATTTGGTGCCAAGGGGTACCTACTTCATGATTTGTCTCCATCTCGATATAAAGTCAAGGATAATGCATGTGTGGTACGATAGATGTTAAAGTTCTTGACCTTGACAAAACACTCCCAGCGAGCATTATCCAAAAGTTAGAGATACAGTTCATATCTTATTTATCTTTCTTGTTAAATGCACTTGCTACGCGTCACTTTCCATATCTAAATGCGCCACGAGTGGCGCTGGCGCCGCCAGTTGTAGGGAGTGTCTTAGAGTGACTAATGAAATTAAGGTATTCAAACTTCTTTAGCTTTGGCACTAAATTCCTTAAATTAAACAAATGACTGTGGTGCTGGATTTTCTTAAGTACCCTCCCCACCAGAGTTGAAGCTTAGGGGTGGTTATGGGGGGTGAGCCATCTCCCAACCTTGAAAATTTGTCATGGCGCAGGGCAAAAATGGTAGTGCAATGTATTCTAGCATGGCAACTTACTGGACCCTGGACTATTTGATCAACTACTACTACTAAAACAAATGGTCACAAACAAAATTTCCGTAGGGCAATCCTCTGAAACCCCCAGAAATATACATACTTGAGTTTCGTCCCTGCGTCCCATTCCACCTCCTCAGTCAAATTGGCTCCACCTACTAACATTTGGATTATTTCATTAAATGCAGTCTGAAGACACTCCAAGTAACAATATAATTTGGCAAATCTAGTAATTACAAACTTCCTGATCAATAAAACTTTTTGAATCCCGTATAATAAGAAGTCAATTAGCTTTTCGGGTGTAGCAATTTGTCTGCAACGATAGTTCAGCTTCTTTATACAATATGATCACCCGTAGGAGTGAGGGTGGAGCAAGGATGGCTCATGTCTCCTAATATTTTGTTTTGATTAGAAATGAAGTCTACACACTAATGTCTATTTGATTGAATTACAGTAGTTTAGCATCTTTTATAAATGAACTTTGTGAGAGCGTGCTTATGGAGTAAACAACTTCAATTTCAAGCAGTGTCTCTTAATTGAAGTGCTTTTGTTGTCCATACAACTTCCAAACAATTAGATTGCCGCAGTATTTCGAAGGACGTGACAACTTCAACGACACCAGCAAATGAGCTAATTTTGCAAAGTCATCATGCCCTCTACAATCCACCTCTGTAGAAAAGTTAATTTATTTAGTTAAAAATTTACTGACAGTGACCGTTAACAAATCTATTCATGTTTATTACTTCCTAATTATAGATATAAGCTCTATCTAATGATAAAATTCAGTGACTGATGCAAAAGTATTACGCACAATTTGTCAGCAATGTTGGTACTGACTCCATAGGAGTGAATCATCATTTAACATGGTTCACTTTTCTCTAAGTGTTAACCCATATAAATTAATTTCCGTTGTCGAGCTTACTGTGTACGTGAATTTCTTATAAATTCTTGATAAGGGTGTCAACCATGTCCTAGAATTCTTGAAATCAAACTGTAAGTGGCACCATTTTTTTCTTGAAAAAATCAGAAGGAAATTTATTCCATGTCATATCTCAGTTATAGCTTCAAACAATTTTGCAAGCCAAATTTTCGATCCCAAAAATGATAGGTTAAATGTAGTAAAGGGATTTGTGACTTTCCTCCAGTTTTATGGTTTTAAGCTCCAGTTCTCTGCTCAGGGGCGGACTGGCTAAGTTTAACGGCCCGGTCACAGTTTGACTAAACAGGACCATGAATTCTTGAATGTGTAAATATATAGACAGAGATGTTGAAAAAGGCTGCAAATTTCTGATAACTTCACAGTTTAAATGTCAGTTCTTCCATACATACATTTTATTCACTTCATGCAACCGGCTCTTCGGACATTCGTCCGAATAGCCCCACCTGCCAGCCCGTCCCTGTCTCTGCTATTGACGAGGAAGAGGAACTCAATAAATATAGAAGAATCTGATTCAATTTCTTCTTATTGTTTCAATTTCAATGTTTAGCTTATTTCAGTTTGTATTCATTGTTTTTAGTACTACATTTGTACTAGGGATTAATAATTAATAGCTTTTTGTACTTTTGAAGGTTTTGTAAATATTGGTGTTTTAATCGAGGGCCCCTTGTAATTCAGCTCTGGCTTAAAAGCCCCCCTCCGTCATTTAAATTGAAAAATTGAAATTGAGAATTTAAACTTGAAATTGTAGAATCAAATCCAAGGACAGCTCATGGAGTTCTCTTTAGCAAATTGTTGCAGCACGATTTTCTGGTGGGTAAGAAATCTTTAAAATTGAACTAGCGGTACATGGAAAAACATTTTCTTAAACCAGTTCTATAGAGCCATATGTTTGTACCATATATATCAAGGCTCATATGTTTACATTATTAGACTACCACATGAACGTCCAGCTCGTGGAGCTTTCGAATGGATCCCAACGCAGAGGCTAAGGAAACGTGAAAGGCCGAGAGTAACTAACATTTGCACAAAAATATGTAAATTCAACAATTGTTAGGCGTTTATGCAAGACCTACTAGAGCTTCAAGGAGCAAATGATTGGTACATAGGTGCACAAGAATCAATATTTCTTCTCGTGTCATTCATGTATGCTCTAAGGTTCCATTGATATCATAGAGTGACTAATGAAGTGAGGAATGCAAACTTTTTGGCCTCGGCATTAAAGTTCCTCAAACAAACAAGCGAATGTGTTGTTGGATTGTTTAGCGTAAAATGCAGTAATCATACCCGCCCCATTCCACCTCCTCAGTCAAAATTGGTACTAGTTACCAACAATGTGATGATTTCATTGAGTTTAGTCTTACGACACTCCAAGTAGCAATATAATTTGGTAAATCTAATAATTATTAACTTCCTGATCAATATAAGTTTTTGAATTCTACATAATTAGAAGTCAATTGACTTTTCGGGTGAAACAAAACGTTTGCAACAACAGTGCAGTTCCTTGATATAATGCGATCGTCATGCTTTTGAAGGTCCGTAGGAGTTGGGCGCGTGGTGGCAGGGCAAGGATGGCTTATTTCTCCCAAAATTTTGCTGAGGTATAGAGGCGCTACTTACACCTTACTCATCACATGGTAGCTTTCTGTATTCATACCTCCAGTCCATTTTTGTAAGCATAGTTTACTCTTGGCAACAAATAGAAGGGAGTAAATAAGATTACAAGGAGGGGGTTAGTATTTTTGGAAAAAAGCCTAAATTGGGGGAGGGTTTTTAATAGGTGGGAGAGTTATGCTCAATAGGCAATATGTGAACCCAAATATTTCAAAGTTATTGCAGTTAGCTACTAACATTGTACAAGTTTAAGGTATATAGTTTGTTTTGATTTACTTAATTGTTGATGTTTATTTGCGTTTACAAAGCCGATGTATTTTAATTACTTATCCTTTTTTAATACTTTGAAACCTTTGGGTTAGTAAAATGAGGGTTTCGATATTCTTGAAAATCGCTTAGTTGGGGTGTTAATAATTGAACATGGGTGGTGAAATATTAAAAAATTGGGGGCCCCCTACTTCACAGTGCGAAAGAGTAAAGCTACAGCATGTAACTACAAGTTGATTTGTACTTTTTTTACTAGAAGAACCAATTTCTACCTGAACCTCAATATTTTTTAATGTTTGCTGATTTTGACCCTCAGACTTAAATTATTCTTAAATTCCAAGGTGTAGCTTGGCCTGAATTCATAGGAATGTATTCAAATCTCTGCTGATGTCTTACCTTTTCATAAGATAAAGAAAGAGAGGAGCAGAGCAACAAATACAGTAAAGCAAAATTAAATATAAAAGCTGTATTATTATTGGAATGCAACAAAATTCTAAGCTTTCATTAAACTTGAGCCTAACATTGTTATTCACTTTGTCAAAATTGTCGTGTTTTGAGCTTTGACATTCTTACAAACTTTGTTCTTATTGGAAAAGAGAGCTTACTTCCAAATTTGCTATAAAATGTTACAAGGTCGACTTAGGTCTAGAACAACAAGATACTTACACCAGCTGACATTGAAGAGAGATAACAAAAATTGTTAGCTGGAAGTTTGATTTAAGGCTGTCTGACTCACGTGACAAGGATATCAACATACGTCGCATTCTACCAAAAGTCCATTAACTCTAGGCTCCAGTTTATTCACTGTCCTTGGCGTATTAACATTATCTCAAATTCATTCTTTCCACTTGAGAAAATCACTGTATTATATTATTTTATAGTAGATTCTTTAGCATTTAGGAATAGTGGGGCTAGGGCTCAGCTTAGCCCCAATATTTGCACGCGGAGACTTGTAAGCAACATCGAAGTTGTGGATCGACGGCGGAATTGGCATGTCTGGTACTCTTGCTATTGTTTTTGTTGGTTGCTTTATTTTGAGTAGTCTGTTATACCTAGCTTTTTCAGCTAATTTAGGCCTACTATGCATGCCGCATCCTGGCATGGGATCCCTAGTTTCAGGCCCCTAACAAAGGACGGCAGAGTGAGCTGTTTTTATCGTTCATCTGTAAGGTCACCCATCAAGTTTCTGACTGTACACAGCCATGCTTAGCTTCAGTTAAGCTAATAAAACTGACTGGGTTGCTTGGCCACTCACCCCGCTAATGACTGTCTCAAATTTTAAGACTTTCGATGGCTTTTTATGAGTTATCATCGGTTCAAGTGATATTTGACTTAAGCAGCGCTTCCATGGGACCTGTTACAATTGAAACCGTGACTTTCCTGGTAGGGATTGGCCTCGCGTTTCCATGGGACAACTTGCAACGGTTCCATTTAGGACTGCTAATCGATTCCAACTGGGCTTGCTTTCGAATTAGGTCCTATTTGGAACCGCACTCGTGGAAATGGGTGGAACGGTTCCAAATGTGTCCAGATAAGAAATGAACGAAGCTAGAAGAAAAGTGATTGGCGCGCTTCTTCTGCTCTTCTTTTGTTTTCTTGGCCACCTGCTAGGCAGATTTCTCCTGCACAGTTCCTGGGACTGTCCGGTTAAAACGCTGTCTTAATTTATCGTAATTCGTACCGCTCCGACAAGAATATCCGTCCGCAGCCCATGACGCGATCTCAGTACCACGACGCAATTTTCCAACTTCCGGCGCGATTTTCATATATATTACAATGCTAAAGTTGTAGAGGTAGAAACCAAAAGTCAAAAACTTAAAACTATGGTATCGAATCTAGCTACTGTGTCATCTCTCGCTAGAACTTGCATTTTGTTTAATTTAGCACTTTCAAGAAAGTTATCACTCTTCTGATACAAATTAGGAACTTTCAAACTCCGCTCTCACAAATAGTTTATGCTCTTGTTATAAAGGAGGCATGGTTCGTAAGACTCTAGAAGCTCCTTGGAGAGAAATGACAAGAAAGAACTTCTACCGTAGGCAATCGGATATGAAAAGGGTTCAAGATCACAGCTACCTCAGTTGATATTCCAAATATACAGGAATATTCCATGGACCCCGATGGGCTCAAGGGGATCCTGGATAAGAACTACTGGCCTAGCATATTGTTGTCTGGGGTTCGTAGTGACGAAGCTACTCTCATTTCGCTTAGAATTTCATTTTGTCATTGAAATTAATGTTTTAGCACGGGTATCTTCTCAGAATATTAAAAATAACATGAAGTGACAGTAACCGAATAAAGGAAAGTAAATAAAACAAAGTAGCTGCTCTACAAAGAGGCCGTGTTTCAGCCTTGCAGATTCTGAGGGTAATTTCTAAATCTTTTTTTGAAACGAGCGAGTGATTCTGGTTCTTGAATACTGCCTGGAATATCATTCCAACTTTTGACACCCGAGAAGTAAATACTTCTCTTTACATGCTCTAACCTAGCTTTAGGATGCGTTAATTTTCTGCAAGGGTTCCTTTTTCTTAAAGTTGTTTCTTTCTGAGCCGAAACTTATTTCAAAGTTATTCTTAAGTGCCGAAGTGCAGCAACACCTGAAAATCAAAGAAATATGCTCAAATCTTTGTTGATATCGTACTTTTTCATAATACAAACAGGAAGATAGGAGAGCAATGTTGTATCCATTGTGTAGTAGTCCATGCCTAAAGACACGTGCGATCACAAAAGCGCGTTTCCACACATACCATAGAGCACATGTGTCAAACTCAGGCCCGCGGGCCAAATTTGGCCCGAAATGTAATCATATTTGGCCCGCGAGATCTATCAAATGTGCATTAGAGCTGGCCCGCAGTTTTTACCATATCTTTTATTTCAAACTTAACGTAATTTCTCATGTGCTTTTAATATCAGGATTTGAGATTTGGTTGTTTCAGATCTTGTGTTTAAGCAAAATTAAAGCTTTTTCCGTATGAAAAGGATAAAAGTTACATATCAGTTGCAGTTACTTTTTCAATTGCTGACCCGTGACTTTACTTCACTGCTTACTCTTGGCCCACTGTGAGTTTGAGTTTGACTCCTCTGCCATAGAGGAACATTGTTGTCGCAACTGCAACACTAGTATCTGTCGCATTTTGCTTTCATAACTCTGCTTTCACCTGTTTTACCCTAAATGAGACATTTGATATGCTTTAGCAACAAAAAACTCTGTATTGTGGATAAACAAATCTTGGATTGCACGTGCAGTTCCAATTAATTAAGCCTAACGCACATAGCACGATTTTTGCTGCTTAGGACGAAGATTTTTGTCGCTGGCGACGAAAACGTACTGAGCGCGGAAAGACAAATAAAGTTGTTGTCGTTAAAGACTATCTTCATAGTGAAACATGCCATGAATTTTTATTCGTCGCTGTCGATAGAAGACAAGATCTTTTGCCAGCGACAAAAATCATGCGGTGTGCGCTAGGCTTTAGAGCAATCACTTGTGCCAGCGCGGGTACATGTGCGAATTGACGCTCTTGCACCAATTTCGTCTCGGCATGGACTGCAGAAGTTAATTTTATAGAAGTACAATGACTACTCGGATGGAAAAAGTTTCTACGCCTTGATGAAACTTAACCTATGCATCGTTCTTAAATAATCTTAAATTTCAGCGATTCTGAGCCTTTGCATTCTTATAAAATTTATACTTATTAAAAGAAAAGTGCGCATACTGTAGAGTACCAGTGTGATGTGAAAATTCTATTTTTACAATATCTTAATTTGGCTCTGGATTCTGAAAAGCACTGTAAAACAGTCATACTGTAAAATAACAACTCAGCTACGTGAGCTATCTATTCTCTTTCAAAATACACGTTTTTTTGATAAGAAAACCATTATTTTGCCTGAGTCTCAGTTTTCTTAACTTTTCCCAAAATTGAGCCTGAGATTTTCTTAAATTTTTCTTAACTTTTACTGAAATACACTGGCTGTAATGGTTTACACTTTCTTTATTGATATTTTATACTTGAATTTGAATTCCATCTTCAACATTTTGAATGCAATAACGACGAAATACCGATTTTTGGCCTATAAAAACACTGGATTTTGGAATTGGAGCCTCGTGATTTTCTTACGGTTTTCTTAAGATTTTGACGATTTGAGCCTCTTTTCTTATAAAATTTTTTCTCATAAAAAATGTGTACGTAGCTCATTAGATAGAAAACAGCAGACAGGCATTGTTCTTTGTCTTTCTCAGATAGTCTCTTTGTTCCATGCCCACATTACTGAGTCAACAAGATCACATTGCGTGGCTTTGGGTAGCCTTTCTTCACACAGCAATTGAAATACTTCGAATAATTATCATAATATGGTTGTCATGGTTTCAGGCTCAAGCGATGAGTCAACTAATTGCAAGCCCACACTGCTTCGTTTTGTTTCCTTTCTCTGCGCTTATAAAACGAACTGCCTTTTATTGAGTATTAAATCCACATCATCTCCTTAACCTTCAAACTATTCAATAAGGGTCTTTTTAACATATGAGCTAGGGTGTAATTGTCTCCCAGTTGTCATACTTACCCCTGCAATTACAGTATTTTTCAGTGTTTTGACGCCCACTCCAACATTTGATGGTTCCCATTACTCTTTCATGCTTTAATGCATGGATGAAAGGTCTATTTAGAGTTTTCACTTGTACATCAATGACTTGATCTGTTATTATTTGTCTCGAAGAGGAGTATCGCTATATTATATGGCTAAGTTCAAAAGGGGACATCTGCCTGAGATCTGGATGTAATGCTAAGAATTATCCAAGAGCAAAGCTCCCTAACTTGACCTCAATTCTTCTCTTCTCGGGCTTCCTAAGTTCTAGAAAGACATTTTTAGTACTGAGCCAAGAAAACTTCCTTTAAAAGAAACGTGTATTCTAGGTACACCAAGGAGCCATAATAGTTTTACTGAAATTTTTTGTTGTCATGGCTGTTGAGGAGTTAACTTGACCATGCAGCAGGGTAAAGCATACTTTTGAATGTCTGCTTTCCCTAGCCACAGCGGGTGAGGAAACCTACTTGAAGTGATATGCTATCCCAGCTAGGGCTATTTTTCACCCTGCCACCCAGTCTGGTACCTGTAAGTCAGACTTTCTATGAAGAAGAATAGGTGGCGTTAGGAAACAAATGCTAGGTGGCTAACATTGTCAAGGTGCCGACAATGAACAAGTTGAGAAAATTTTAGTGGACCACACCGTTCAAATTGGCTTTAAAAAGAAGAACAGATCGTGGATGTATAGAAATCCTCAGCAATTTAGGTGACAACGAGGGTTCAAGCCCCTCCAAGCGCCCACCCGGTAGCGCCATCCCTGTGAGGAAGGATTGAGAAAAGTAACACTTTGATCGTAAAACAAGCATGCAAAATGTGTTGTATCTGGTTCAAATCATTGCGTAAACTACATTAGAATATACATGAATTTTGCTAAATAGAGATTATGAATTTTTAACATGATATGTACAAATTAACTTGGTATATTACAACCAGAATAGCTAAATGATCCATCCAAACGTAATCTACTGCTATTTCTCCAGTACTGTCTACCTGACTCACAAACAGGCATGTTTTATGCATAGTCAGGGTTCCTATACATTTTCACATGGAAATATTGGAATTCTTAGGGAAAAATAGGAGATTTTCTGGTAATTTTAGGGAAAATTCAGCTCGATTACAAGGATATTAAAGGAGAGTTTCATTTTATCTGCTTCTTCCTTACCATAAAAAGGCGCAAGATCCACCATATCAAACTGGAAAACGAAGTTGCAAAACAAAACAACTCAAACTTTCCTGCAGTAACTTTCTGCGATCCAGTTTCGTCAAATCCTGCATGTTAAATTCTACTTTGAGAAGATATCACAATATTTACTAGAAACTTTACTTCTTAATGAGATTTAAGAAGTTTTTAAATTAACTTAATATCATTGTAAGGATATTTTCTTCCTTTAGGGGTTTTTACAGCTGTTAGAAAAGCGTAAGAGCCCTGTTAGTATATTAACTGTGGTGCAGTTGTGTTTACTGCTTTGCACAAGGATGTTAGAAAGGCGTAGGAACCCTGTTAGTATATTAACTGTGTTACAGTTGTGTTTACTGCTTTGAACTAGGATGTTAGAAAGGCGTAGGAACACTGTTAGTACATTAACTGTGTTACAGTTGCGTTTACTCCTGTGTATATCGTCATGGGCGTTTTTCGTATGTTGCTATTGTATTCTAGAATAGCCCCCAGGATGCAATCAAGCCATAACTACCCAATAACTACTTCGAACTAAATAAAAATGACATTCTTATCATTAGTGCTGTTATTTTTGTCCTTAATTGTCATCTACAAAGCTTGCTATGTTCATTGCAATTAAACGCATGATTCTTGCGAATCTTCAGATTGTAAGAAACTCCTGTTTACTGAGTCTTCTTCTGATTCAAGACAATACAGCGGCGATGATGGTAAGTCACTTGAGTTATCGGAATTCATCTCTAGGTAGATGGGTTCGTTGATAAATTCAGCGTTTCCTCTGCTTACTGTGCTGTTATGTAGGTCCATGCCATTCTTTACTGTATGTCTTGGTTCACTGCAGAGCTTGATGTTAGGGCTAGATGAAACTGTTACATATGTGGATGCATTATCTGCATCATCGCTCGATAGAAAACTTCCACCTCTGCCTTTCCTCTTTAGCTGTAATGACCGCTTCAGCCCCATGATTTGGCACTTAATCGTGGTCTTGTCACCATTCCTAGCTCTCGTCGCGCCGTCGTTGTCACTGCTTCTAAGCACAAAACAATGTCTTAGCAGAGCACGAAAGGCATTTTTGAAATTCAGGTTGAAAAGACCGTAGATGAAAGGGTTGCAGCAAGAGTTTAAATAGTGCATCCATTTTGTGAAGCTGATGATATACGGCAGGTCAGCTTCTTTAAAAGTACAAGAAAAGCAGTAATTGTAAATAATCGAGAACATGACAAATGGCAACCAGCAGATCACAAAGACGCTTATTACAATAATGAGGGTTCGCTCCAGGTTCCAGTCTTGATCGCTGTAGCCACCACTTTTGACTTGGAAGTAAATCATACTGTACGATACAATAATAATGGCCAAAGGAATGAAGAATCCAAGAGAAACTACGATGGCTGTGTAATAATGAAACTGGCCAAGGCTGAGAGAGGCTAGAATGATACTGTAAATCCAGGCAAAGAGGACAATTATTACTGCTATGGTTTTGGTCATGCGTGTGCGATGAAGGAGTGGCATCTTTATGCTAAGGCACCGATCAATGCTTATAGCTGTGAGGTTTGTAATTGAAGATACACCAGCGAGGATATCGAACCAATGCCAAAATCGTTGAAGCATCAAGAAATCAATCCACAGAGGCAGTGTGTACCAGCCTGTCACCACGTAAGACAACCATATAGGCATTGCAACAGCAGCTACTAGTATGTCGCTCAATGCAAGGGATATTATAAAATAGTTTGTTGTCTTTCGGAGACGCTGGTACACAAAAAATGCTGTACATACAAGCATGTTTCCACTCAAAGCAACGACGATCAAAATGGCAATAGCTATAGCTGATACAACCTTACCCGGTGTTAATTTGAAATCAAGGGGAGCAGCTTCATACCAACAACTCGGGTCCTCTGGGCTGTACTCACAGTAGATGTTGTGTGAAGAGTTAAGCGTTTCATTGAGCAGTACCCCCGTTTCCAAGCCAAAGTTCATCTTCGTCTCTTTTTTGCAGACTTTGGAGCCTTCCAATTGTTGTTTGCTTCAATTTTGTATTATATGATTTACGAAAAAAGTGCGGCAAAGTTCATGCGGGATTGAGATAAACACCAGGCAATTGTCTGGAAGAGAGAAAGTGATGATTAACAACCAGGCCTGTTTGAAAGATCTATTCTACTTTCTGCTATGCCCCTCTAAAGCATAATGTTGTATTCCATCAATAATAGAGTTCTATAGTGTGACGTGACGAAAGTGCTATTATTAGAATACTTTCATTTTGGCTTTAAGTCCTCAAACAGCACTTTGAATTAGCTACTTTTGACAAATTTCAGCTTTATTTGACAAATAATGACTGAGGTATAGGCAATTCAATGCTGAAATAGTGCCTATCAAATCACTGTATTTTTTCTGGGTTCATGGATGTAGGGAAGCACCTAAAAAGTGAAGGGACCAAGTCATAAAATAATAATATATACTAATAATAATAATAATCACTTTATTTAATGTTGGCGCTAAACATAGCTACGTTACAATAAAATATAATGAAGCTAATCTAAGCCAACTTCTAAAACTACTAAACCGCAAAGAGTAAGATCACAATAAATTTGACAAAACCACTAGCAGAACTAAAAAAAATACGTAAGTTATAAAAAAACCCAACGATAGTATATAGGGTCTACACAGATAGTAATGACAATCAGAGGGATTCCAATTTCTGGCTTTTCTTTTGAAGTCTTTCAGGTAAGTGGAAATTTTTAGATGAGAAGGGAGTGTCTGTCACAATTGCGGTCCTATATGAAACCGCTTTTACTTTGGGCTGCAGGAATTCATTATTATATCTAAGGTTATAGGAGTTGTTACGCAATAGGGAAACTTCCCTCATGAAATCAGGATTTTGATAATTTTTAGTTTTAAACAATTCAGTTAACATCACTTTCAAGTTTTTGACATGGATAGTTGTAGCTGAATCTTTCTCTAACAGGGATTCGAAGCTTGAGTTTTGGTCTCTGTAGGTAATCTTAGTGCACGCTCATAAATTTATCAATATTATTGTTAAGCTTTCTGCTATGAAACATCACCATAGGGTAATTGGCAATATTGAAACTGGCTATATATAAAAGCTCTCATTAAAATCCTTAGTTTTTCTTGGTCTAGTAAATGACTGATACCATAAAGTGCGTATAGTTTATTGCTAACCTTTTTACATAGGTTACTTATATGATCCTAAAATGTACGTTTGTTGTCGATTATAGCAACAAGTAGCTTTTCCTGGTTACTTTCATGTATAGTTGAACTACAAATGAGGGTCGTGTAGGGGTTCTGGGGAACAGGGGAACATGCCTAAAAATGATTGGGGAACAGGGAACAAGCAAAATTCTGAAGAAACAAGCAGTTCTTTGTCAGGGATCAGAAATTTTTGGAGCCAAGCCCTTCAGAACGTTGGAAACGCCCCTTTTTGGAAGACCATCCTAAAATCAGGACTAGAAAAGTCCTTGTGTTTAGTATTTTGTCTCATTTTTTCATTGCGACTAGAAAGTTCATATACGTTATAATTACTAATGGGACTGACATATTAGCCCTTTTAGTCATTTGGCGCCCCTCTGTCATTTTGGCGCCCCTTCAAAAACCCTGACATATTAGCCCTCTGTCATTTGGCGCTCGGCCCCCCTGCCACCACGCCACTGGCTTGAACGTACATAGATACCTTTATCATTGATATTGGTGTTTTAGAGTTGAAATATTAACTATGAAGGTTTAAATTTGCCCTCACCTCCAAACCACAACTTTGATAAGTCAGAAATGACCTCTTGATTACAGAATATTGCCTATTATTTGTTGGACTCGCCTGTTTTGCAGCTTTTATTTTCTTTCTGACCCATATTTTACCTTCAGAATTTCGATTTGCTTTGTGAATTTGCTTAAACTTATACCTCTCAAAGCTCTCAAATCACAAGTTCATATCAATGATAAAGGAACTTATTGCTGTTGTTGTAAATTCAATTGATTCCATTAAACATTTTACATAACAATGTATATATTTTTACACATATACACAGTTAACTAATCAAAATCGAGTATATACATACCATAAATGAATTTGATATATTGGGTTAAGTTATTGGGATTTCTTTTAATGAGTAATTCGAATACCTTGATTCAAATATGTTTTACTGTTTCACTGTTATGAAAAGTTCAATGCAAAGACCTCTTTAATTAGTATTAATTGCTTCCTACTTTCGTTAACCATGTTTCATAGTGGTAAGCTCTTACCGCTGTAGCCGTATGCGTTCAGTTTTTTATAAAAGAAGATAGCTGTTTAGATATGTTGATTTTGTTATGTTTGTTCTTGTTTTCCTGTTATGCTTTGTTTTATTCTCTCAGGTTTTTTTCGACACAGAAACAGTTTCTCTGAAGGTAATGATTTGAAAAATGCTAAATTGAAGTTGTACAAGGTACCTTGACGATATTTTTTGACAGTAATTTTTGCAGGGAACATTTTTGAAATTCCTTGGGGAACATGGGAACAAACGAAAATTTTTTAAGGGAACAGGGGAACAAGGACCCCCCCTATACGACCCTCACAAATTTTGATTGAAATTGCATCTGCATGATTGGTGCCTATAGTTATTAGATGGTATTTGTCTTCATTGAGTTCCATATAGTTGTCATAGAACCATTTGCTAGACAGAGCTGAGTCAATTTCCAATCTGGAGATCACCCTATTTATATTCCTGTCAGAAGTCAACAGTGCGGTGCCATCCGCGTAGTTGCAATTATCAACTTTCGCAATTTGAAGAAAGAGGTCATTTAGAAATATATTGAAGAACATCGGTCCAAGGACAGAGCCCTGTGGGGCACCCACAGTTATTTTTTCCCAAGAGCTGAAGGAACCATTGATATTTGCAATTTGTTGTCTGCCATTGTAAATAGTTGTACCTAAATGCTAATGCACCATGACTAAGACCGTATGCCTCCAATTGGCCTATTAACAGATCATGCCTCAAACAATCAAACGCCTTAGATAAACCTAGAAAAGTAGCTCCAACTTTCCCTTCACTATCGAGAGATATTTTCCATTCTTCTAGTAGGCGTGATAGAGCATGTTGAGTACTAAAGTCCTTTCTGAAACCACAAAGTAACGGGGACACATAATTTGTTATGTATGCAGACAATTGCTTGTCCGAGAGTCTCTCAAGTACTTTTGATACTGAGGGTAAAATGCTAATTGGTCGGTAATTATTCTTTTTAGCTGTCTCGCCCTTTTTATGCAGTGCAGATACATCAGCACGCTTGAGTTCATTTGGAAAGATTGAATTTTCAATGCAGTAGTTAAATATTTCCAGTAAATTGTCAGTGCATATGACAGATACGTTTTTGAGCAGTTTAGGAGGGACATCTTTATAGGTTGTTGCCTTTTTTGCGTCTAGGTTTGCGATTTAAGCTTGGATTTCTTTTCTGGTTAAAGTTCTAAATGAGAAGGATCCAGAACGTTGACAGATGTCTTTAATCTTTATAATACTAAGGTGATTAGAGAGCTTATTGATTGCTGCAAAAACAGGGTCAGACAACCCTCGATCGAAGCTGGTTTTTCAGGAGTTTCTTTTGTGCTGAGTGATTCTGCTATCGTAACGTAAAACTTATTAAATGTTTCAGCAATATCAGTATCATTAGATATCATGTCATCATTGTCAACCATCAAAATCTTTTTGCTTTGACGAGGATTATCTGAGAATGCTGGCTTTACAGTTTTCCAGAATCTCTTACTATCAGTGATAAGATTAATATTCAGATTGACATATTAATCTTTTTTAGCAGATTTGAGCAACTTTACGCAGAGATTCCTCTGCTTACGGTAGCTTTTTAAATTTTTAGATGTTCTAGATTTATCGTAATGATGTCATAGCTTTGAGCGTAACATTATTGCTTTACGTAGACTCTTAGTCATGAACGGTGCATGATTTGCGCTTAAAATTTCTTCTTCATGGGAGCATGTTTGTCTATCACTTCATTGAAAGCTTCTTCAAATATTGACGTTAGCTTAGGATTTCAGTGTTACTTGCCTGTAGTTTATTAATCTCTAGGCTGAAATCTTTCCTAAATTCTTCTAATCTGAAATCTTTGTAGTTCCTATAGTTGATTATGGAGGAACCCTCTTTTTGTTATTTGGATTTTACAACAGAAACTACCATAGTATGGAGATCTGAAGGCCCAGTTTCTACTGTTGTTGTTGTTGAAATGCTTTTCTTCCTATTTGTTAAAATCAGATCGATGCATTTGGGGTTATTAGACTTAAAGCAGGTTGGGCTCTTAACTAAATTTGTTGAGTTGTAAGTATCCATAAATTCATTAACTTCATCTTCCGTTTCTTCAGTATTAAAATCGCAAACAACATAAAGTTATTATATTTGGGGCTATTGTGGTCAATACACTTACCCAGGTTATCCAGGAAAGTCTGAAGGAGCTGCGTCGGAGGATGATAAACACCAATAATACCCATCTTTTTATTCACGGTAACTTCTAAGGTGAGACATTCAAATTCATCTGTATATTTGGAGGACGTAAGCTGATGTGCAGCGATGCCTTTTCAAATGTATACTAATAATCCAACACCGGGATCAAAATAAACGGGGGGGGTTGGAATTCCAGAAAGGGGCTTAGATGATTATACAAAGATGGAAAGAACGAAAACAGGTTGCCATAGAGCATGAAACTTAAATGTATACAGCAGTACGCTATTTTGCCATGAAAATCGGGCGTGAATTGTACGAACAAAGAAAGGAAAGGAAATGAGGGGTGTGTAAAAAATCAATTTCCTTAAAATTAATAAACGTCTTAATAAGGTCCAGGGGTTGAAAAAAATCGAAAAATTAATAAGAGGGGGAGGAACGTTTGTTTGGCACCTGAGAGTACGTATAATTTGTGTATTACTCACACCTGTGGAGCATTGTAGGACACTTAAATGTTTTTGGAGGGGGGCATAATCTTCGTGAAATTTAAGGTGCATCTCATAGCTTGCGCTGGGCCATCCAATTTACAAGCTTAGTAGTTGGAAGTAGGCAAAGCAGGTGGTAGCCTATAGCCATCAAAGAAGATATGTAAATGAGAGAGGAGTAAACTGGGGGTCTGGCTGCTTGCATCCAGAAAAAATTTTGGAAGTCACATCCTCTAGAACAGTGGTTTTCAACCTTTTCCCACGTACCGCCCATTTTTGTAAGTTCTGGAAAAGTATAATTTCTCACCGCCCACTAACATTTGATCAAAAAAGTCCACCATCATTGATACACCTTGATCCCGAAAGTAAATGCATTACATAAGACAGGTAAAACAATGTAATGGATTGAAATTCCTTTTTTTTAAACTGCACGAACAGAAAAACTGCGGATAGTGATATTTCATTTCATCGGTTTCCAGTAAAGGATTCGGTGCGTTATGCTAAAGGTACATATTTTGGATGTTTTTGATATAAAATGAAACTATTCTACCGCCCACCCGAAATCTGAAATCGCCCACTAGTGGGCGGTATCGCCCAGGTTGAAGACCACTGCTCTAGAACGTCGGAAAAAGCCCTTCTGCAAAATAGGATATAACTTGCTTTCTTCATTGGTCTTTATGCTAAGAAAGAGAAACTCAAACCCTAACATGTTTTCATCGAGTCTTGGAGATGTAGAACAAATTGGAAAAGGCTCCGCCGACCTTATATGTACGCAAAAGCCATGTATATACACCAGGGAGAAATAGGGGTCCTGCCTCTTTGCTGTCTAATGACTGTACACCAAAGTGTAAGAAAAAGCAATCTCACGCCATTAAACTGGTTTGTACCAGCGGTGTCGTCCTAAAACTGTGACAAGGTGGAGCTGTGTTGTAGGAAATATGCGCACCACGCCTTTAACCACGGTCATTTTGAATTTATGACTATAATGTGCTTGTCAAACTAGTGTATGCAAAAGTATAGGGTCTTAATACACGTTTTTTTATAAGAAAAAGTTTATAAGAAAATGAGGCTCAACTTGTCAAAATCTTAAGAAAACCTTAAGAAAATCACGAGGCTCAATTTCCAAAATTAAGTATTTGTATTGGCCAAAAATCGATATTTCGTCATTCTTGCATTCAAAAATAACGAATGTGTACTCCATTTTAGAGTTCGCAAGACTTGTGTGACCCAAGTCGAGTTTACAAGATTATTATCAAAAGCATTGAAACCTGTTTTAGTCAGTTTATTTCAGAAAAAGTTAAGAAAAATTTAAGAAAATCTCAGGCTCAATTTCGGGAAAATTTAAGAAAATTGAGGCTCAAGCAAAATGATGGTTTTCTTATAAAAAGCTTATCCAATCTAAGGGATGTTTGATGAAGGGGTCTCAGCTCCCCCAAAATCTCTCATAATTTTAGCAATGGGGCTGGGCTCCCGTTCATGACCCCCTGGTTTGTATTTAGTCGATTATTGCTTCTTGTGAGCCATCACTAGCGCATCTTTTGACACATTTTGCTCATCTTACGTTAAGAACTTGGGCACAAAAATTGTGTGAAAAGGGTACTTCTGGACTTGGAAGGGGCACTTATGTGTCTGGAAGGGGTACGTTTGAGCTTGAAAGGGGGCACTTTTGCATTGTTTGCTAAAAAGTGGGGACCATGGCTCCTCTGGCACCCAGGCTCCTACGCTCTTGTCAATGCATGCCTATTTTTGAGATGCACTTTCACCCCATGCTGCCGAAATACGAAAATTGCTAAAATATAATTTCATGACGTCATACCCTATTTCTACAAGAAATGAATGCCTAGAATGAAGGGTGGGGACGTAGTAGGCAACAGAAGTTAACCGTCCTTCAACACTCCAATTTATAGCTATACTTTACCTACCAATACACTTCACCTCAGCGGTAGCCATTTCGATCAACCTGTGCAATACTTTTGAAACCCAAGTGTACAGTACATCTCGAACTTGATTTTATTGAGAAATTTTGGAAAAACCTACACACACATACACACACGCGCGCGCGCGCGCACACACCACGATCAGTTAAAAAAGAGATTTTAAATCATGCTTCTGAACAGATTTTGACTACTTTGCTGTACTACATACTGGTCATTTGTTCAGCTGTGCTTTACTACAACTTGAGCATAACTGTTTCAGTAATCACTACCGAGCAACGTCTAAAATTCATACAATGCCTATCAAAAAATAACCAGAGTATTGACACACTGGCAGAATGATTCTCTTCAAAAGGAACTTTGATATTTTGCATACCATAAGGTGTGCTTGCCTTTGCAGCCACATCAATAGACGTAGGAACCAAGAATAGCAGGGAGCACGTGTCCTCATTTTACAAATCTTTAGGAAAATTACCATTTGCTGTTTACATGACAGTCTAGGCTTTTTATAGTTTCATTCTTTTCTCTTAAAGAAAGCTGTATAATAATTTGCTTTTTCTTTTATTCTGTTGGCCTTAATTAGCTATTTAGCTATATTTACATATTTTAGCAAACATTAAAGAAATTGTTAATAATTATTAATAATAATGGTCTTCTTTGCTTTTGAGGGTCCCTTTCAATACGTACCCACACTTTTTGAATGCGTCCTGCATCCCTTAGTCAGATTTCAGGTTGGCATTAGTTGCGCATTCTAGAGGTATGGCAAGTACTTGCAACTTGCCTTCTGTTATAGCTTTTGAAAGATTCCTGTTGTAGTCAAGACTCAAGACAGGAGAAGATTTTTCTCCTTCAGAACATTAAATTTGCTGATAAAATGCTTTCAGAGTATCACAGGTTTCAAATAAAGGCCTGTGCAAATGCTCTCGACTTTTCGCTCGACTGTGCTCGATTTTGATGCTGAGTCAAAGTCGAGAGCGCTTGGACACCCAGTCGAGAGTTTTCGATAGAAGTTGAGAGTAGTTGAGTTAAGTTTGAATATGTTCAACACTTTAGCTCGATATTTCTATTTCTCTAGATGTTCACAGCCATTTGTATCATACGCTGATTTCAGTGGCATTTCTCCCAGATCGCCTTTCTTCAGCATGTTACAGTAATTACAGAAATTACCTACCTCTATGGAAATTATACAACTTGCTACTAGAGCTGATAAATGGTGTTTGCTAGGGCTCTGATTATAATGTATTTGCTTCTATGGCACATCTGAATTTCCAGTTATGAGATTAGCTAGGGTTTTTTAAATGTATCTTTGAAGGCTTCTACACCAGAGAGCGCTCCCAATCCTCAAAATTTTTTTTTCATTTTGAACTAGCACATCCACTTTTCTAGGGCTTGCCCCCGCAGTAAATACTTTTTAACAAAGGCTATGGACGGAGGTCACTCTCTCTGAAATGTCGAGTGAAAAATTGAGAGCGTTTGGACAGGCCTTACGGCCCTGTCCAAACAATCTCAATTTTTCACTCGACTATGTTTGACACTTTTCGAGCGCTGTCGAGCGTTGTCGAGTAGGAGGTGCTCACACGCTCTCGTTTACACTCAACAACACCTTGAGCAATATAAATCTTGATTAAAAGCCTATATATGCTCAAACTCTGCTCAACTACTCTCGAATACTTTCTACCAACTGTTCAAACGCGCTCAATTTTCAATCAACAACAAAACCTATCATTCTAATACCAGATTTAAAGATATATCTCCAACGGGCGGCCATGCAGTTGTGGTCTTTTTAGCCCTGATTATCGCTGAACTCTCAGTTTTTTCATTGGATAAAGCTGGATTTTGCTAAAGCAAGTAAGGCATAGTCTTTCAAATTTCAAACGTCAAGAACACTGCTATTTTAAGGAACAGAAAGTTCTCCTTACCTTCAAGCCTGCACTGCGCACTTCAGTTCAATGTATCAGCAATCTGTACTATATTGAATATAAACTCGTTGATATGCTCTCCATGACGTAGTTTGGCGTTCTAGCTACGCGGTCAACTTTCTCTAGTTACTAATTCATCTACTATTGCGACCAGAAAGTGACGTCTTTGACTCAATGGTTCTAAATGCTTACCTATTCATACACAAATTGTGTTCACTACTCTCATGAATCTTCACAAATTTGGTTTATTTCCACTAGATTGTGTGCGGCATTCATGGCTAGCCTGTAGTGAACAGTTTTAGCCACGGGTCTCACTCCTTAAAATTATTCTTGCTTCTTCGCATCTTAAACTGGCAAATAGTTGTAATTTACTGTTGGCCTGCTAAACGTCAGTCTGAACATGCTAAAGAATTATTTTTCTGTATAATTGCATAAAAACGACAGAAACGATGAAATTCACTTACGTATTGTTCAAAACTGCATATAAATATTTCACTTTGCTTGACAGAGTCAGTTAAGATGATAAATTGCGCTGCCAATGTTCTACTGATGAATAAGCAAACAATCACCAACTTTGCCTAGTTCTTGATAGCAAATACCAAGGAATGCAGAAAATCTTACTTACTCTCTTTAAATATCTAAAGTACTCTTATTGTTCTCAGAATTTCTGTTACTCACTAAGCAACAAATAACGCACCACAGTTTTCGCTCTTATCCATTTGCCTATGTAAATGGCAATGTCTCCATCTTCTAACCAAATCTTTCTGAAAAGCGAGATGTTATTCTGTTCCTGATAGTACTACAATGGGTCTTTGAAGAACTTATGAATCGGAAAGCCAGCACCTTGGTCTAAGGTGAACCACAAATTGTAATTCCACTAGCTCACCATTGGGCAATTATCTCTTCACTCTCAAAAAGTGTTTTATAGATAAGGGTAAATTGAGAGGATCTAGATGTCTAAGTGGAAGAGATGAAGCCCTTATCGATGTCTTAAAATTAACTTATAGACATCATCAGCTAATGTTGCAAGACAGACCTACTCTCAGGTGCCAAATAAAAGTCCCCCCGCTTACTAATTTTTCGATTTTTTTCCAACCCCCCGGACTTTATTAGGACCCTCCAGGTTATTAATTGTAAGGAAATTGACTCTCCTTACAAACCTTTCATTTCCTTTCCTTTCTTTGTTAGTACTATTTACGCCCAATTTTTATGGCAAAATAGCGTACTGCTGTATATATTTTCGTTTTATGCTTTATGACAACCTGCTTTTGTTCTTTCCGTCCTTGTATAATCATTTAAAGCCTTTTCTCAAATTTCGGAATTTTCCAACCCCCTGTCTATTAGAGCCCCCCGTTTATTTGGCACTTGAGAGTACTTTGAAGGCGTCAAATCTAACATAGGCCCAAAGCATTGACCCACAACCGTTTCTCGAGAATTCACAACATTGGCTATTGGCTGATACGGTAAGGAGAATTTAAATGTGATCACAGCTCTTAACCAATCAAAGATTTGGAACCTATCCTATTGAGAATAGAAGTCATAATTAAGCGAGATCCATTATAGGTCAACTTTGGTACCCTCATTTTTCTCATTTAGACAAATCTTGCGCCGAACCCATTATAGATGGAGGTCTACAAGCAGGGGCGGATCCAGAGCTGGACGTTGGGGGGCATAATTGTCTTTTTCATATGAAAGTTTATCAACACCATTGCTTGCTTTAGGAAAATTTGCCGTTTGGGGGTGGAGTATGGCCCCAGGTCCCCCTCTGAATCCGTCTCTGTCATATTACGTTTGGCCAACAAAAACACTTAATTTTAGAAATTGAGCCCTTGTGATTTTCTTAAGATTTTTTAAAGATTTTGGCTATTTGAGCCTCATTTTCTAATGAACCTTTTTCTAGAAAATGGAGCGAGTAGTGTTCTTGAAGCGTCCCAGTACGGTACCAGTTGAACCGTTTCTGCATTTCCTTATAATAAGAAACTTTGACCTTTTAAGGAACCTTTGACTTTTTGACTTTGAACTTTGACCTTTTAAGGAGTGTTTAAGGTATTTTCAAATTTAGCACAGGTCAAAAGAGAAGGCAGCTGTACAAGAACAAAACAATAAAAAATGATACAAATCATAGAGTACTTGCAATGTGTATCTTCGCATCCTGACCTTGAAGCTAACAGTCAAGTTTCAACCTCAAGAGGACCAGGGGAATGTTCTGGGTTGAGCAGTGTGGTCAAGACCGCCGAGAGGGGGCTGGGGGCAACTTGCCCCAGGGCTTCAAGGTTAAAGGGGCCTCATAAAGTAACCTAACAGTAATTTTTCAGAGATTTGTGGATCCTGAAATTTTCTGCTTGGTTCACTCGCAAAGGTGTCGTAATTCTCTTTTGCCTAAGGCCCTCTGAATCCTCTTGGAGGCCCTGAATGTGGTAACAAAAGCTGTAAGTACTAGGACCGACCATGATGAAAGTAGGTCATGGATGAGTATGAGCGGTTTTATTGTGTATCCCTAAGATCGATGTGTAAGAACCGATAACTATTGTTTACAATTCCAACTAGGTAAAATTGTGATATGGAGTACCAGTATTACATTATAGGGAGGTTAAGTAACGTATTTTGCAAGATATATAGCGCATATTTGGAAATCTGAGGACGTTTGATGAAATCTAGGGAAGTTTATATGAATTTTAAAGGACTTCATAGGAGGCAATGTGAGAGCCCAGAATCTCTCCTTCCCCTGGGTATGCATTCACCGGACCTAAGGGAGCTGGAAATCCAGGTTACAAAGCCGGTGTGGATAGATGTATTCCTGCGAGAAGATGACCATGGTAGTCTCTAACTGGCGTAAACATCAGCCGGTGTGGCGTAAAGCCATTATTTATTCAACAAAATCGATACACAACCCTTATTCATTAAATGAGAGTTGCACACAGCCCCGAGGTGCCATGTGATGGGGATGTTATCATAAAATCCCCATCACTAACGAATACTGAATCCTGAGTTTCTTAGAGAATGATACGACAAGAGATAAAGACATACCTCACAAATAGCTTGTAAAGTGTTGTTGCGAACTTCCACGTATCGTCAATGTGATATGAATACTGTTTTTGTGCAGCAAACCCAATTATATCTGAAAGGTAGGCAGCTTTGAAGGGCAAATATTAAAATTGCTGCTTTATTGGGACGGAATATTTGCTTTAATAACAAAAAAATGTATTATGTTTTGCTGATGGGGTTTTATTGAATCCATGATTGAATGGATGATATTTACTGTTGGCAGGAATTAGTAAAAGCTGGAATGATTGAATCAATTAGTTTGTGTTTATAAACGGTGCAACGGCTGAGTCAACCTTCACAATCATGGATTAGATAGGGACTAGTTGCTACCATAATTGGATTGAAAAATTCAATGTTTTGCTTTAGATCTGATAATGGGTGATGTAAAACTAGTGAACTATCTATCTGGTGATGGAATTGTGAGAACAAAGAAAGTATCATGAGACTGGAGAATTTAATAGAAAACAGACGCCTTTTGGGTGAATGCTTGAAGTGTGGCTTTGTAGACAACAAAAGGGTAGGCTGGTCCCTAATTATTGGCGCCCTGCTTGAGTATACTTTACTATAAGCAGCACCTTAAGTCGCAACCACGAACACAGATACAAGTTGCCAAAAAACTCCTCAGGAATAACCATTCCCCTTTTGCGAATCCTGTTTTGAGATCTGCTTCCTTGGGTAGCGAGGCTGTGGTGATTTCTAGTAGGGCTCAAGGGGCAGAACGCCCGGTTGTTAGAATCACTGCGTATTTAGGGTAAGGGGGCCCAGCCCCTCAAGGGTTTTGTATAGACCTTGTTTTGTATTAACATTGCATCCAAAGTGCTTGTTAGTATATTGTAATGAACAATTAGCAATTCTAAATGGTTATTGTGATCTTTCTACTGGTTGTTTACACGATGCGATGATTAAGCTAAGTTATCATATCCACAGCCTTGAATAATTGATTGTGGTTGCAACTGTACCACGCCCAGAGACATTGTAAAAGTGGGGGCACATGGATTGAAGGTCACATTGATTGAGGGGCACTTTCTGGCAGGGTTTCTGGTAGTGAGATGGGGTATTTTGTCTGACGGGGGAGATAAACACTTAGTGGAATGACAAAACATCTTGTATGGCAAAAAGAGTGCATATTGTGCCAGTACCTATATGTTAACCAACTAGCGTGGTCCAGTAGCATGCTCCACCGGGGAAATTCTGAAACTTATATCTTCTGAAATCGCGGGAAATATGAATTTTTCTATTTATTTTTGCATCTTAAAAGTTTTCAAAGAAGTTCGCCAAGTTACATGAAAAGGGGTACTTTGCTCGAATCTTTGAAAAGTGGGGGAACGTGCCCCCTGTGCCCCTGGTTCCTACGTCCATGACCACACTCATTTTCTAACGTTGCATCTACACTTGAGCTTGTTTCAACTTTCTTAAGTCACTATTTTATACAAGATTTTGGGGTGGCGTTAAGGGAGGACTAGGAGACTATATCATGCTAGACACTTTCTGTTGGATTGGGCGTTTTTGACCATTTGACAAATACTGTTACTAGAAGAGAAAAAGTATCAGAAATATGACTGTGGTCAACTCTCTTACAGCATAGCATGGCCTCCCCATCGATAGGTGATTCCCATAGTCTCCGGTCAACAGTGCGAGCCACCGTCGGAAAATTCCTGTCACTTCCTCCACAAACTTTTGCAGGCTTTTCAAGAGAAATTTTTGAAATAATCGTTATCAGGGGTATGTCAATGGGGCATCACGCCCCCCAATGCATATGAATCTTATTGCTGTGAATAGATGACAAATAAAGATAGTCAATCTTTCATGTAACTGCGCATGAAACCACGCATCACTGCACCTTAAATTTCAAGATAGCTGAAGGTCCAATGTCGCTTAGGCCACGAAAATTTGTAGATTTTGTTTGTGATAAGGTTGATAGTGCCACTTATGTGAGAAAGAAGAAAACGGAGGAAAGAAAGCACGTGACAACGATTTCTATGCAATTTCCCGTTGCTATCGTGGATCAAACCGACTGCCTCGTGTAATAAAATCAAGAATGACGAAGATTATTCCCAACAAATTATCTATCGATGGCAAGCGAAGTATTGAGAAATGCTACGCTGATGATGGAAAGTGTGCGTTGGTTCTTATTTAGAGGCTAGCCAAACTAGCAGGCGGTCCATGTTTTGTACTCCGTACTCAATCCTTATAAATATGAACCCAAATTCAATCGAAAAATGACGATGCGAACTTGCGGAATAGAAAATTTTAGATTCAAGCATAGGTGGAAATGGTTTTTCACAACTGAAATCATAAAAATAGTCTCATGAAAAGAATCCAGTGCCTGAAGAACGGTCAAAGCCTTTGTTCCTTTCGCAATCAGATTTTTGCTTTGCCAATGGGTGTGTTAACTTTGTCATGCAAAAGTGTCGTATTTCATTCTCTAAACAGTGCCATCCGTTAAATAGTATCCACTAGAAAAGCTTCAGTGCTTGTGCATTAGGTAAACAGGAGATAAGAAGCGCAAATAAGATTAGAAAAATACAGAAACTAATACAGCAGTTATTAATCGCTTAATCTCGTAATACGAGGTTAAAGCAATATTACTGCTACCATTGCTATGGTGTTCACTAAGTTTAAAAGTAACTTTGCTATCCACACTACCTTTGCTTGTCACGAATACTGCAATTTGGCCTTAGCAAATGCCAATGCAGAAGCTGACGCTTCTGGTTCTGTGACACTCTCAACCAGTCTGCAGCTCTTTGTAGTGCACGGGGAATATATGTGATTTTCAACAGCAAACGCGTCAAAATTGTGTGAATGCCCTATTTACGGCACTAGTTTAACTGGTTCCACCCACACCTTCATTCATTTTTTCATTCATTTCTCATTTTCATTTTTGGGAGGGTGGCCCTTCAACAAATGCTGTTTTCCAAGGGGCCCCCCATTGATGTTACAGTCTATTTAATAAAACAATAACAAAACTTATAAAAACTATAATAAAAAATACAAAAGGAAATTTCTTAAATAAAGGTATAAAATCAAACATAAAATCGAGGAACTGAGAATCACCCCAGCAATCAACAATCCTTCACAAACTATATTGAGACTTATGGTTAGACCAAAACAGATTTTTTGGAGATAATGCAAAATTGTATTTATTTCACCCCCTTCCCTTTCAAACAATGTTGTGGAGATGATGAAACTGCATTCGATGTTGCCAACGTCATTTTTAACTATCTCTATCAACTCTTCATCAACAACATTGCTTGGAGAGGTGGGAGGAAATGGGGAGGGAGAGGCAGTTGTAAAATCTTTCTCATAACTGCCTTAATTTTTACTATGCAATAGTTGCCTAATAGTATTGGAAGATTTTTGTTGAATTTCTCTCGGTAACATGCATCAAGCGAAATATTGGGATTGCGTTGAAATGGTAGAGAGGAGCAGTCTATATTTCAAACAGTTGCACAAATAGCTCTCTCTTCCAATCATATTTTCATTGTTTGCATAGCTTATTTGATTGCTTGTTTATATAAGCATTTTCCATCAACTCCCTGTTTATCCTTCATTCCATTATCCAGCACTGATCGTTCCACATGGCAGTAAATCACGTGACCTAATGGTTAATTCCAACTCAATGGCTTAATATCTGGAGCAAATGTTACTCTAATTTTGCAACAAAATAAATTTGTGAAATCCTGTGTTTGTCTTAAACTTTTGCGATATACACCCTAAAACTCTAGTGACATAGCTGGTTCTGCATAGCTGGGGGAGAGGCGACCTGGATGGAAAATTTCCTAAGGGGGGCAGATAGCCTAAAAAAATAGGAGAAACAACTAGCTTGAGGAAACGTGGGGGGCGGAATTGACAATTTAAGTGGATTTAGGGAGCAATGCCTCCCTTTCTCTCCCCCTCAGCTTTGTAACTGCTAAAAATTTACGACTCCATCACTTCTGAGATCCTCGTTGACTTTTCAAGAGTTGTTCTCCTAACGGCGGAGAGCATGTATACAGGGTTCGCTTAAGAGAGTTTTTATCTATAAGCAACTTTCCTAGCTTGCCCACTTTTACCGCTAATCAGATTTTCTCCGGGTTAAAGATGTCTTTAACCTTACATAATTCTATTTCTTCCCACGCAGCAATCTTATCAAAGCTGAAATATTTTGCCATTTTAATTGGCAAACACGATCAAACAGTATTTCAGACAAGCTCTTAAAATCACTCAGGGCATTAGCCAGATCATAAAACATTCCAAAAGTACAAAAATCACAGGGCTGTTGAAGAGGGAGATCGTAAGTTCAGCTTTTTTTACATCTCATAGATTGGACGGGCCACTTCATCTTCGTCCTAGTAACTGTCATTAATTGCTGATTAAATAAGCTAACAAAAGACATACGGCACTAGAATGGAAAGAATTGTACATGCCACATCTGCAAATAATAAGGATTTCTTTAGCCTTTTAGCTTTTTCTTGCGGATTATTATACACGTTATGTATTATGTATTTACTGTATTTAGTAGGTATAAATTAGTTTTAAACTAGAAATCAACCAACTGCGAAAAGTTAGATTTGATTTGATTTCAAACAACATTGAAAAATGTCCATCCAATGTGTCTTGAATGCATGTGAATGAATCCATCTGCCATTTTGTCTGAAAAAAATAGTTCTCAATTTTCGAAAGGTTCGTTTTCCTAAGACCTCAAGGATATGGTTCTAGAAATCTTTTCAAGGGGTTTTGCACCCCTAAGCTCAGTTTTCTTTGCTTCCACTTCCTTCTAACTTGTACCACCACCAGTTTCTGGGCCTCTTTCTGGTATATTTGCCTCTTCAACCAGGGAATGCATTGCATCTGTACTATTTACATACTTTTCCAATTAATTTATGTTGAGGTCACAAATGCTACAAAATGACATTTAGCAGCGTTTAGCTGAGTTCAACAAAATCTTGATATAATATACCTTAGTGCAGGCACGTACCTGCAGGGAAAGCACGGGGACAACGCTCCCAAATGGGAAACTTTGTATGGTTCTGAATCTTCCCCCTAAAAGAATTATTAACCTGGAGATTTACATAACAAAACAAAGCTTTTTGCCCCTCCAGGGAATTCCTCTAGTTACGTGGTTGTCTTGGGACTCTGTTACTGGAAGGAAATAATTCTTGTCGGATGATATGCAGGTGTGTAACACCCTAAGTAACTTTCTAGTCCATCTATCTTTTAGAAATGATCTTCCTTTGACAAATTCTGCACCACGAAGGTCTTTAAACGTCGGCAGTTTTCAATTGGCTATGGAAAATTTTAACAGTGATTAGCTAGCTGACCCAAACCAATCCATTTAGTATTTGGCCTTGGTAATGAATTATTGAAGCATTTACAGGGCTTTCTTGTTTGTGAGCTGGGTGTCCACTCCACATATCAATTGTTAATCTTCTGGCCCCTTAGAGAGCATTCTGATTAGGGAGGAGCATTCTGTTTAAGGGTTATTCACCCGATACGTAGCTCCAAATTTCTATCTCTGAGATCCCATCCCCCTATCGTAAAGGTCCACAACCAAAGGCTGACTCTTCAGACAAGAGGACTAAATACGGTTAGCAATATTGTGTTTCACTTTCCAGTAGGAGACAAGCATGCTCCGATGGGGGGGCTATAGTTGTCTTTAGCCCTCGTCTGGTGCTACCCCTGCCCACAACATAACCCTCTATACAAATTAAACAATAGTGTAAAGCCTAGCGCCCACAGCAAGATTTTCGTCGCTGGCAACAGAGATTTTGTCTTCTGTCGTCAGCAACGAAAAAGAATTTCTAGCATATTTGATATCGAAGACCGTCTTCAGCGACAAAAATCTTTTATATATGTTTCCCGCACACAGCAAGTTTTCGTCGCCAGCGACAAAAATCTTCGTCCTCAGCGACGAATATCGTGCTGTGTGCGCTAGGCTTAACAAATCAAGATACCCTCCCTTTCCCTAGAGACGTTGCGTAATGGGTGAATGTCCCCTTTTCTCTGGAAATATAGACATAAGTTATAAAATTCTGTAAGAAAATAATAACTGTTTTACTCAAAGCCAAATTCAAACATGGAACTATCGTCAACAGAATAATCAGCCAATTTAATTAAAGCTCTACCAAGGCAATCGAGTGCGTCTTTGCCTAATTTGCGAAATAAGAGAGATTCTATATCACTTCACTTCAAATACTTATATTTGTACGAGCCATCCAGTTTGCGTGGGATTTTCTTTGCTAATTATGAGGCCCGAACAATTATCATACTTCACATCTAATAACTGATTTTCTATACAGAATTACCCTTCGGAAAGGAAGGGAAAATTTAGTATATTAGCTTATCAATTTGAATCAAGCAATATATGATCAAGCAATATACTACCATCACTTCTAACAAAGAACTCTCACTTACGACTTTCTCGTGACTTACAGCCTATGGCCTAAGTTCTATGACTTGCAGCTTTCAACTTACTATAGTCTCACTAATAGAAGGGGGAGGCAATAGGAGGGGTGGTCATACCGGCCAATTTTTAATAGAAAGGGGTGTGAACAGAGAGGGTGTTCATGTCGGCTAGTTTTCAATAAAAGGAGGGTACTAATAGAAGGAGGTATGCATGTCGTCAGGAGAAGGTGGTTCATGCTGGCAAATTGTTTTGTCAAAAGCTGATATAATGTTCTGCGTTTTCTGATCATGATCGATTTGTAAAATTTAACATAAGGGGGTGTTAATAAGCAACGGGGGGAGGA
>WIPJ01005085.1:63451-74107 GCA_018155075.1 Cassiopea andromeda
CGTCTTCTGGAGAGTATGGCTCGTTTATTAGGTCCGAAATTTCCAGAGAATAGGTGCTTAAATGGTAGGCACTTTTCCCCACCAACAAAACGAGGTTACTCAGTCGGAAATGAGCTCGACACGAGGTTACTGAGTTGGAAATATTCCTTTTTATGTAGATCCATCCTTTTATTTGTATTTTCATTCAAAAAAATGCACACTTTTTTCTCCTATCATTTTCGGTGGTGTATGAAATACAATTACAATATCACCACCAATAACATTCAGATTCTTTTTTGTTTCATTATCAATAAAATTAGGAAACAGAGTTACCTATCTTGCTTTCAAGCTTTATACAGCACAAATCTAACTTGAAATCACTGGTTCAAGTCGAACGTAAATAAAACATCAAAATAAACCATACTCCTGATAACTGGGACTCCCAAGGGGACTCCGAATTCAGTCCCAGTTAGTGGGAGTCTCAGTGAAACGGAGCTCTCACCAACTGGAAGTTTCAGATAGAATTCAGTTGTTGCCCCTATTAAGCTGAGGACCATGTAAGTCATCACGTGTCATCTCATAACTTCCTAAGTATAGTTAAACGATTCATGGTCGTCAAGTAATATTCTAAGAACCCGTTTGTTTCCTCTGTCTACGATTTCATTCGCTATTTTCCCACAGAACATCCAAATCAACCGGCAGTACTTGAACGTTGACGCAACAAATGATTGATACAGTAATTTTGCTTTTTGGAAGTCTATATATTTGGCAACCTATTCAAATGCACTCACTTTACGATTGACCTTCACACATAGAGCTTTAACATGGCTTTTAAAATTCAGCTATGCATCAATTGTGACACCAAATAGGCTACATCACCATTTGTTTCCAAAACTTGATTTTGATTCTTTTCACGACAATGAAACATTACCTGAAATCTTAACAGGTTTGCTACCATCGCATTTGAATGAATCTATTTTAGCTTATTATAAATATCTATTTCTAGTTTCACGTTCGTTGATTCAGCATTATGAGATAGTGGATGAATCGAATTATCATCAACAAAATTGCAAATGTCAGAAGCCTCTATTGTATAGAAGATATCATTAATGAGAATATTGAAAAATAGAGGGCCTAATACAGTTCCTTGTGGCACTCCTGATTGAACATCAAGCCAGTTGCTATATATTGAGTTTATTTTGACACGTAGTTTCCTTGATGTTAAGTAGCTATATATTATTTTAGGGCTAGATAGGCTAAAATCATATGCATGGAGTTTTGCGACGAGGAAGACAATCATCTGCCTTTGACAAGTCTGGCAGCACCAATCCCATTACATCGTTACTATCTAAGCATTGTTTGTACGTCTCCACTAGTCTTAGGAGAGCATATTGTGTACTATATCCTTCTCTAAATCCACATAACAGGTTAGATAACTCTGGTTTGATGAATGGCAACATTTGTGAATACATTAGTCTTTCAAATAATACTTGTGTTAGGGTAGACAAAGCACCTAAAGGTCGAAAATTGTTCCTGCAAGTCGAATCCCCAGCTTTATATGCTGGTGTTACATCAGACTTTTTGGTTGCGGGGAAAGGTGTTAAATTCAAACGATTTATTGACAAGTGGCGTAATTTCCTCATAGCAAGCTCCTGAAAAGCATTTAAGAATATTTGGCGGTATTGGTCCACTGATCCTTTTCCCAGTATTCAGTGCGTTTATTTAATTTAGTACATCCAATAAATACACAGAACTAAAATGAAAGGGTTCTGAATAGGCGGTGTGCTCTCTAATAAGTAGAAAACTGGAATGCTGAGCATATTTACTTATAGCATCAACTACGAGGTTTATAGATGTACTAATATCTGATATACTATCATGTGTTATAAAATATTGAGAGTGTCAGTCAATATTAGTATGGTATGTATAGACTTACGCTATGTATAAAAAGGACTTATTGCATGTATAGAAATTAATGGCATTAAGAGCCTTGCCGCATGAAAAAGGCAATAAAATAAATCAGATGACCCCCAAAGTCTAGCTCAGGGTCTGCCCCTAATTGTATCTCACCTGCAGAGCTAACAAGATACACTATCCTATGTGGTGTTCTCAACAAAAATGGTTGCCTTTCTGCCACGTAATCTATCGCCGATATTACCGCATCTATCCCTGTTCTATCTAATTTTTATGTTTAATTGTATATGGTTATGCATGAAAAGCGTGTAAATATGCATACGTTCGAAAGTAGATTGTCTCTCACCTTGAGAGCTAGGATAGGGAGGAGATCTTTGTGGTGTTCTCAACAAGAATGGTTGCGACTTCTTTTTGCCAATTAATCTGTCACCATTACCGTATGCATCTCCTTCTCGCACATATAGTTCCGTTACAAGTTGAAACTTGTTTGTGACATAGATATTGGAAGGACACAGTGCGTAAACTTCTTTAACAATACCGCTCTCCTCAGCATCATAAACTGAATCTAAATCAAGATAAAGTCTCCATTTTGTTGTTCCTTCTTGTGTACAATTGAAGTTGAGATTGACTTCCCCTCCCACGTATTTATTTTGGCCAACATTCATACGACAAGCCTAGAACAAAAGTTTTGCAGATAGCAGAAATCTCATGGGCAGTGTAAGTCTACAACAAAAGTTTTGCAAATAGGACAAATTTCTTGAGTTCTAGCCTTTCCAAGACTAATTTGTAGATCATGTTTGTAAAAAAGAAGGGCTAAGTAATGCTCAGCAAGCACTCTGTAAACAGTACATAAGCAAATATGATTATGTAGAACTTGCCTCTGGATTTCAATAAATTTGCTTCTCAAAAATAAAAAGCTGCTGACTTAGTGTAACATTTATCTCTCATTTAATGTATCATAATGCAAATGAAGCTTTTGAAAATCTCACTTGCTGACAGAAGTAAGATGAAGTATTCTATTCTTACCTCTTCATATGCTTTTCTCTCTCTTTGCACACCAACTTTTGCGACGAAGAGTCCAGAGTTTTCTGTACTATTTACGTCAATGATAATGCTTACATATCCATTTTCAACTCTCATCCATGAAAGTCTTGCGCGCCTCAAATTTGTTGGAACCCTCCTGTGAACTTTCCTGTATTCACTCTTTAAGTTTGCGTAACGAATAGTTACACCATTGATGCGATGCTTGTAAGGAGTTTCATCATTATCTATTCCCTCATGGCCTAGACGATGAAGCAGAATCATGGATGAAATTGTCGGTTATAAACGTTGATATGAATGCAGAACAAAGATCGTATGATAGTGAGAATGAAATATTGGTAGATAAAGCAAGCAAGTAACTACAAGGGGCACAGAGGGACAATGACCCCCAAATGAGAGCTTTGCTTTATTACAGCACGACAAACGGCAACATTCTCTTGACATGCATAATGTTGAAGCTTTTTCTTGCTATAGTAAAGCTCTGTAGTACCAACAGACTATTTAGGAAAACTTTACTAGGCTTTATCCCACAACAGAATCATTGGCTTGGAAATGTAAATACTCAAAAAGTAACCCCTCCCCCAAAGTGATGGTACAGGCAGGTTTAATTTTCTCCAGCTACGTGCTTGACGTGGTGCTTGTGTTGGGAAGAACACTATATTTACTATGCCGTGCTATTGACTCATTCCTCGGTTGCAAGAAATTGGATTAACACTAAAGCTAGGAGTACTTCTATATACAGCCTTGGTAAATGATTGGGGAGCAATGCCCCTTGCCCTGATACTGGCATCTGTCACATTACCATAGAATCTCTTGACTATGATTTGATGAGCACAACAGCACGGACATTTCGTGTACTTGCGCTTCACCTTCTCTTATTGTCAGAAGCTATGAAGTTCATGCATAAATTTCTGTACATATAGAAGACGAATTGGAGCCAGGAAATTTCTGATGGGGAGGGTGACCTCTTCCGATGCTAGAACTGCTTAAACATCTCCGAGAAAAGAGTTCTTCATCTTTCGATGGGGATGCTGGCATGTTCCGCCGGCTGGCTATAGCCCCCTAGTCCTCGCCTAGCGCCACCCTTGATAGAGACGTCTTCTCATACTTGAACACATAAAAACTTGTAGTTATCATTGGAATAGCGAAGGGAAAAACTGAATGCTAAGGCCACTATAAATGAAAACGAAATTGTTCAACAGAAAATGCAAGTAGCCAAGTCACATGACCATTACGTAGTCGCGAATTTAATTGGCTGATTCGATCTGGTGGGAAAAGCAAATCACGCAACAATATAAAAATGGTTGCTATTTATACAGTCTGTGGCTATAGGACAAAGAAAGGTACATATATGTAAATACATCAACTACTCCTTCAAAGGCAAAGAGATTCTGCATGCTTGAATATTTGAGTATCTGTAGCGCAAATACCACTGCCTATCAATACACAATAATGTATTGTCAACAATTCACTATTTGAGGCAATTAACGATTTATGGCATTGAGAAATGCAATAAATATGATACATTGTTGTTATATGATAACAGTCCTTCAACGTTTCGAAAACTACCTTGATGTCCAGACATTCTGTATTTCTTCAGATTTGCTTTGCTCGCCAGTAGGAATTGACCAATCATAATCAAAATTATGTGATGGACATGTGACCACTGCTAGTATATCATTGCTACCGAGTCGACAGGTTACATTGAAATATACAGCCATGACATCATACTTATAAACTGTTTTTCAGAGCACAATTATATCAAGAGAAAGAGATTTGAATGCTTCATTGCCACGAGTATTCACATTCTTTCTGCATTCGAGCTTGCTTAGACGACGTCATGGAAAGACTAACCTTGAGGTGATATACTTTGATTTGGTGAAAATGAATCTTGAAAATATGTTCCAGTGCTGTTGGGTAGCACCTGTTTCCACTTTGACAGAAATCCGTTCTACATGTTTTTAAATATTCTAGTAATGCGCCCCATTTATTTTATGTTTAGAGGCCCTGATTGAAACCTGAATGGCTTTGATGAACAAGAATATATCAAAGGGTATCACTACAAGGATTAATCGGTTTATTATGATGTCGTCACCCTGTGCAAATACTTTAGTTGCATGCTAGCTGGTTTCACCTCCTTCATTTATCTGTCTTTTTGCATAATAAAATAAATTCAAATAATCATTATTATCAAAATCACAATCATTCCATCACTTGTTATTCACTTCAAGAGAATAGTATCAAGAATTAGCCAGGCTGGGCTTCAAAGATAGTAAATAGTTTGATTACCGTGAAAAATTGGAATCATATTACCTTGAATTGCATCCATACTGAATTTGGTTTTGTATCAACCACAACAGAAAAGGAATCTTTTGAAGTAGCTTCTTCACATCAATATATATCTTCGTGCGCAAGAGCCTATGGACTATATGAATACTGTTGAGCGCGAGTTGCTATAGCAATGCATTTTTGAGGTGAGAAACTCCTATCTACCTATAGAATACATCCCGAAAGTGAAAATGATGTAATCAAATACTTCCTTCTTCCTGTTCCTAAACTTCCTTCAGTATTACGTTCAAGAATACTGCAAGTTAAAACAAGTTAAACTCTCAAATATTGTGAATTGAAAAGGCTATTTATTTTATCTTTTTATTTTAATGCGCAACAGTAGTTTATGGAAAGTTTTCATGTGTTCTATCCCCCCAACATTTCTTCCAACCAGCCAATTTTTAGTACTCTAAAGTGTGTACAGAATTACCCTTCTTTCCTTATTTGTTCATTCACTTTTTTGTTTATCTTTCTAATCAGGGGTGATGCGAAGGCAAACTATTGGAGGGGTGGACATCCCAATTTGCCAACGAAGTAACTTCCCTCTAACCAAATTTCCAACAAAGAAGGTTTCTCTCGCATTCTATCAGTAATGCAACGTCGACTAGCACTATCAATGTACTGCTAAAGTGCTGATTAGCTAAACCTTGGGGGCTTCGGCACCCCAATACACCCTATGGCTACGCTCCTGTATCTAGCAATAACGCCATAAACTCACAGCAAGAGAGTGAGTCATGAAACTGGTTTCTTATATCACATGAGAATTCTCCTCATTATTTTTCTCCTACCCGATTTGACCAATCAAAATGCAGAATTATATCCATAAACCAGAAGCGTAACAGGGAAACTCGAAGCCCTTAGGAGTTTAATAAGATTTGGGCCCCATGTTATCTTCACTCCAAATAATAAACAAAGGCTCTCCTTTTCTCTCCCTTTAGCTCCTCAAAAGCTAGGGGCCCTTAAGAGTTGTCTTAATCGTAACCTACGTTGGTTACGCCACTGCAACAAACGCTTGTCACAGCCAACTTAGGCAAATTTTTGCACCATTTCACCACCCCTTACACAAAAACTATTGTATGCACGGTGGACGCGAAGTTTAAGCTGATTTTTCGCAGAGGGTATCTTGAACTATTGCTCATAAAAAAGTCAAAGTCCTTTCCCACGCCCAATGGCGCATAGGGCGGCGCCTATCTCCGCTTCTATAGCCCTAGGCCGCGCGTCTGCGAATGTAGGAAAGCTACAGCGGGGGGCTGGTCCACTGGCAGCTCCGCGTGGTGAACTTTCCCACTCCATTCTCATATGACTCAGGCGGGGCTCGAACCCACGACCTACCGGTTGTGAGGCAGATGCTCTACCACTGAGCCATCACTCTGGTACTATTGTTACCTAGCCTAAATTGCAGAGAGCTTTTGGTGGCCATTTTTCCCCATCTTGCCCTCATTCTAAAGTCCACAATGTCTATGACCCTAGCAAATACAAGTTTTTTTTATAAGAAACAGATTCTCTGGCTTTAGCCTGGATTTTTCTTAACATTTCGTCAAATCCAATCTTAAATGTTTCTTGAAGTTAAAGACTTCCAATGGCAATAACAACCCAGAATAAGTAACTGTGATGCAAGAAATAGAATGTTCAGGTTTTGCGAAGCATGTAATGGATGTTTTTTCTTTTTTCTTTTTAGTTAGATCAAAGGTTTTCTTGTTATTATTTTTCATGCTATTGTTTGAAATTCATCCTGCATATGTTTCTTAAATCCTTCTTAATTTTTGCTTAATTTCTGACTCATGTGTCCTATATACATGTTTCTTACAAATAAATCGTGTAATGTATTAAAAGGCACCGTAATTTGAGGTCATATGGATCCTTTTCAGCTTTGCTTGCCTATAAAATTTTTCCCTAATGCTTTTCAATTGATGTTGGTTCATAGAAAAATGGAAGAGGCTTAGTACTTTATGACCAAATGGATTTGCAAACTTGAGGTGCCCCAAGATCGAGTGAGGAGTTACCAACAGAGCACGATGCTCCTTTGGTAAGTCAAAGCTCTTCATCCAGGCCATCAAAGAGGACAAGCATTAGGCGAAGTAGTAGTTGTGAGTTTGAATTTGATCCTTCCGAGTCAACGAATGATATTACCAAGGTTCGCAGTCTGAGAAGAAAATCCAAAAGGCAGTAAATTGGAGACTAACAATGATCAGAAATCGACAGAGAAAACGAAACTCGTAGCGTCTAGCACCATAAATGAAACAGGAATGTGATGCATATCTTTTTCCACCACGTTTCCTGTCATGGTGGGTCATTTTTGTAAACAAGCTACTGGGCAAATGTACTTTTGCATACTCATTGCCATTAAACGCAGATGAAATAAACCGTTTTCACTATGCGTGCATAACATTTTTACCTATCACGAGAATTGTTGTCAAAAGTATTGGCTTAGTCAAGCAAGATTCAAGGTGACATATTACGGTTGGATAACTTTTTCAAGTATCTATGTAGTATAGATTTAATATTATAGAAAACAAGCTAACTCATAGAATAAATAAATACAGTCGCGACACTGGTATAAAAGAAAATATATTATCATTCCATAGCCATTGTGCAAATAAGTTTATCACTAATATGTATGAACTGCGATGGGTGAGATTATACTTACAAAAACAATAGGTAGTGGATTGGACTAAGAATGCCCTGGGTGAACAATATTTGAAAAGTTGATTTTCAGGGGGACGTCTATTAGGCACCCACGAGTGCCCCCAGGGAGGGAGAAGTAGGGTTCGATGGAATAGTTAACTCCTGATTGTTGCGATGAACGTGATTCAGTCCTCAAGAGCACTGCTAGGTCAGATTATGCTCATCATCTAATCTACGAGTCAATTGATGGTGCTAATGCATGATTCTACATACCTCTTTAAAAAAGGAAAGCAAGTATTAAATTAAATTCTAACACTACAGGTATTTATGGTTTTCTACAATAGTATCTATCTTGTTATGTTCAAAGTAGTTCGTTTAAATAAGGCTTCTGATGCTTTTAATGTAAAAGAATGATATTGCAACATTTGTTAGTCTTTTATCAAGTTTTACTGACTTCATGCTGTGCATTTGATCGTAGATCTAATTCAGGGGCGCTGACTGGTCGGTCGGGCCATTCGATTAAATGTCCAAAGGGCCGACTATATGAGGTTCAGAAAACGCTAAATGCTGAATATGGAAAACTTCCCAATGTTTAAATGAAAGAACTAACAATAAAACTGTGCATCCATTAGAAATTTACAGCCATTTTCATTATCTCTACTAATCTTATTTACACTGTCTAGGATTCAAGCGGCGGTTTAGTCACACTTTGCCCGGGCCGAAAAATTTAGCCAGTCCGCCCCTGATCTAGTTAGCATTTTATCTCACACTGGAGGACAATGCGATATTGTTATTCTTCTTCTGTATTTCATCAATTTGACCCATCTGCCATCATTCAAATATTTAACAGATTTTGGTGTACAGTGTACGTCACTGCTCAAGATCTCAGGACCAGATGCTGTTAGCGTATTGTCAACGTATTTGTTACCATAGCTAACTCCTCTGTTCTTGCATCTCTCAAAGTTAATGAAATAGCGGAAGTTTCCTGGCCTTCCTGCAAACAGTAAGAAAATACATGGTTCAGTTTCAGTCGTAAGAATTCAGTTTTCTACCTTAGCATATTCTTAAAATACTCCCTTGATTCTTTACAATTTTATCTATAAGAAACATGAGGCTGAAATTAGGCAATAATTAAGAAACATTTAAGGAAAATAGGCTCAAATAATGACTTGCAAAAACTGTTTTTACTAGCAAATTTTTGATTAAACTAGCAAGAAAATAGAATAAATACCCATTACATGTCTCACAAAACCGGAGCATCCTTTTTCTTGCATCACAATTGCCTAATCTGGGTTGTTAATGTCATCAGAAGTTTTTAAATTTAAGAAACATTGAAGACTGGATTTGACGAAATATTAAGAAGCATCCAGGCTGTAGCCGGAGAGCTTGTTCCTTATAAAAAAATACATGTAGCTTGTGCTTTGGGTTTTTATCTATTTCTATAGAAAATTTGCAAAGTTCCCACTAGTGGCTCTCATTTGTTGGAAGGTATTTGCCACAAGAGTGTTGAACGACAGCAATGGTAAAATCCCAGCAATGGGCTGGGACATCCTCATATCAGCCTTACATTTGTAACCTTGGTCTAATTCAATACGGAATTTTGCACAAATGGTGTCTCCTTTTGGTGGCTATTATCAAGATTCTTCATTCCCAATTACAAAAAGACCTTCTAAATCAAACATTCATTGTTTTCAGTAGAAGCAATTTTATACACGAACATATAGTCTCTGAAGTTTAACAAAATTTTCAGTTTCATACCTGATCGAGGTTTCAAATCTTCTTTATGATATATCTTTTCGTGCAAGTCTTTGAATTTGAATTCAAGACCAGTCATCTTTATTTCCTTTAGCATGTAAAATAATGTTTATATAAATTTTGCAACATAAATATCATACCGATAGTCAATAATAAGTTCATTATACAACTAACTTGCATGGAAACCTGTCAAATCCACGAATGAGGACATTCTCCTTACATTCTGAATGTTGTCTACAAGGTTCAGATTTCAAAATACATTGATATGATTTATCTTATCAGAAATTCGCCACCAATCTTTTGCTAGGACCTCCTATGACTTGACCAAGAGGGAAAGTATACTTTATATTTTATACTCGCAGGTACCCAATGGAAGGAAGGAAGAGACCTTCGCCACTCATTTATTTTGCATTTAAAGATTGTTTGGGCCTTCTCTGAATGAAACCCCCCGCTAGCTAGGTAGAATTTTAATATTTTCCGATCCTCAGTTATTGAGAAATCCATCTATCAGGCACCTGAAGGTTTGAAAAAATTATATGTAATAGCCAGACCTTTCCGTGAAAAAATTATCAGGAGGGCATTACATCACCCGCAAAAATCAGCCTAGGTGGGTGATTGGGCGATAAATTGTTTGTTTCCTAGGCTTCCCCTAGAAACATCAAGGACTTACAAGGTATGGGCAAAGAATAAGGATTATTCTTTGGTATGGGCTCAGAACATATTTGTTACTCTTCTCATGATCTAAAATTGCGGGAGCGATCGCCCGCTTAAAATAAAAAGGCCTGGTAAAGTCCTACTTGTAGGGATGCATAGAGGCAGTCACTGATGCATTTTATTGGAGTGTGATTAGCTCCAAGCGCCCAACATTCACAAAATTGTAGGAAATTAGGTCATGGTGTAGGATATTTAGCATCTCATTGATCTTAGTGCTTTCTGTGATCCGTTCTTTCGCAGTCATAGTAGTTGGTGAAATAGTCAAAATGCCCCCCCCCCCAATGGAAAGTATCCAGGCAC
>WIPJ01005085.1:77149-97357 GCA_018155075.1 Cassiopea andromeda
GTTTGTTATCTTCAGTAAAATACATAATACAATGTATAATTACAAAGTGTAATAGCGGTAGGAAATTTTCTAATTTAAATTCTCCTGAGAAAGTAAAAAGGCGGCGCCTATGTGTAGCATGCAAAACGTACCAGCTAGCAGTGGCACAAAAAAGAACACTTTTTAAATTCAGTTCAGTCTGCACAGAACATTAGAAGACTCACGTCTCTTTATCTTCTTCGTCGCATCATAGACAAGGCTTTGAATCATTCCTTTTAAATTTTTATCGAGGCTCTCAACCCGCTGGTTCATTGCGAGACAGTCGATTCCATTTACAACTGAGACAAACGCAGAAACGAGGGTCTCTTCATCGTACTGTACACCATTTTTTGATTCTATTGCTTGGCCTGCAATAAGCATTTAGAAAAAGCTTGTAAAATATACTAGCACCTATCATACGAAGTCAGTATGCTATCTGTTGCAGTTAACACGTTTATTAATATCTTGCAATGAAATCTCTCACCAATTAAGAATGTCTTATCATTTTCCTCTCTCTTCTCTAAGAGTAATCTTGTCCTAGTTGCTGCAACCCCAGGCCTTTTCTTGTAAGCATACAACTGATCACCATTCCGAACAGGCCCCAACACACGAACTTTTACAATTCCGATAACGCATACCAGATCGCTGTTATCTAAGGAATTAAATGCAGTTAGTACATAGGGAATGCTCAGCAGGGTACATATAAGAACTAATATTAAAAGAAACGGTAAAGAACTTTAATAAGTAAAGAGAGCAATTGGAAGGCGTCTATATCACAACCAAGCAAATAGATGAGCGTTCAGAATTGAGACAGGGACAATTTCTTTGATTGATGAGCCTTTTATGCATAAGAAAGTCAAAGGAACTATCACCTGTTCCCATAGAAAAGAAATTGATTACAACTTATGAGTAATAAACAGCGTCTACGCACGCAAACCTACGAATATAAACTATGGACTAGAAAATATAAGTTTCCTTAGGCAAAATCTCTGGCGAGACTTACCATTGCATATAAAGAGGTCCCAATCTGTGAAACATTTTAAAAAGCATATCAAACTTTGGATTTTATATGCAACTGTAGATTTTGTAAGAGTTTTATTATAAACTTAGGCTATATCTAAGTATATTTCTCTTCTCAATTTGTTAGGTATTATTTCGATAGATTTCTGTTCTCATTTGTCACGTTTTAGTTAGGTTTCTGTTCTTTCGTTGTAGATTTTTATTGTTCTTTTGGAGACTTTTAGAGCTACTATTCAAGCCAACTCTAAATAAAGAAATTATTATTATATTATTATTTCAGTAAGCCTCTGTTGCTTTGCTCCACTACTGCACTTCATTATATTAGCGATATTATGAAGTTTGTTTAAAGGTTTATAACAGTACAAGACGCTGCAGTATAGCTGCTTGAAAATGACGTACCCATTTGAGAGTCAGAGCACAACCCTGCTACATAATATGATCGTGTTATAACTCCAGCTAACTTGGCACGGTCATAATTCTCTTTGCTCAATCTTTCAATCACAGTTTTCTCATATTCGTCCTCGAAGAATCCAACAACATCACCCTCATCTAATTCACCCTTTTGGCTATAGTCTTTCAGTGGGATGTGATAACCAATATCTCTTCTTCTTGTTTTTATAACATGAGCCTCGAGCGTGTCAATTGATGCTGTATTAGCAGATAGGATATTGAAGATGCCTGTAAAGGGTGGGGATGTAAATGAAACCATAACAAAAGAAATCAATAGATGCAGCACTAAATGGAAGAAAAAAAACATTCAAGCAATGCTAGAATTGTCTTTACTTAAGAAAGGATCAACCGTTAAAGATTGAACATGAGAGTGTATTTTTAAAATGTTACATAGTAGATATTTGAATATGCAAACCGTCAGGAGCTTCGGGAATTGGAACAGGAGAAATTGAAACAGGAGGAGTTGGATCTGCAAAGCAATTTAATTTATCTTAATAGAGCTGCAATTATTAGATTTATAATAAAAATAACAATATATGGCCTATTCGACTAGAAACTGAAGTGCTTCTAAAATTGTAAATTCTGTTCTTGGATATCGTATTGTATAACAATGATAATTGTTCTTCTTCTTTCCTTTTTATAGCAACATAGCTCCTGTATTTAACGTATAATCAAAAAAGCCGATCAAAGAATCACTACCCAATGTAAAATTGTAGTTGGTATTTACATAAACTAAAAGTACTTCTAGTAATTTCTTTTCGAAGAATCGCCTCTTATACATTTTATGTCCAAATGTTATTCATGAATTCGTTGGATTTACCCGTTTACAAAAGTCTCCGTATGCACAGACGGGACCTTTACATAATTGCATTCTTCCATTCTATCATCTTTCACAGACTTCTCTCATCTCCCATTCAATCTTTCTGGCAGTGCCTAATTATCTTCATTTTCTCTCTTGTTCACATGATTTACTTTTTTTTGTCTTATCATTGTTTCAACGTTGTATTGATCATTGACATTCTTCATAACCTCTGTAGAAGGGTTCCTGTATCCCCCTTATATGCCCCTACTGCTTTCTCGTAAGTCCCTGTTCTATCTAATTTTTATGCTTAATTGTATATGGTTATGCATGAATAGCGTGTAAACATACATATGTTTGAAAGTAGATTGTCTCTCACCTTGAAGGCTAGGATAAGGAGGAGATCTTTGTGGTGTCCTCAACAAGAATGGTTGCGACCTCTTTTTGCAAATTAATCTATCTCCATAACCGCACGTATCTTCTCGCACATACAGTTCTGTTACCAGTTGAAATTTGTTTGTGACATAAATATTGGAAGGACACAATGCGTAAACTTCTTTAACAATACCGTTCTCCTCAGCAGCATAAACTGAATCTAAATCAAGATTAAGTTTCCATTTTGTTGTTCCTTCTTGCGTACAATTGTAGTTGAGGTTGACTTCTCCTCCCAAGTATTTACTTTGGCCATCATTCATACGAAGGGTCTAGAATAAAAGCTTTGCAGATAGTAGAAATCTCATGGGTAGTATAACTTTCTGACATGCAAAAGACATTTATCATGCTTTGCGAAATTTGTCCTCTGCTCCTCAAAATGGGAGGACCGTGGGCAGTAAAGATGGTTTTTGTCTTCCAAAGCTAAAGGGCCGGTCAGTAGTTCTTCTACGGGAGAGGACTGAAGACGTCTGAGAAGGGTACCAAATTTTTACGCACTCAGAGGGAGGAGGACGACAAAATTAATATTTTATGTTGGGGTATAAAGCTTTTTCTTAAGTATCAGAAGAGAAACAAAATATTTATGTAAATTTGAGAGGAGAAGAAAATCCATCAAATATCTAATGAGCCATTCCTACTTTGCAGATAATTTTTGTAAGGGGGGGGGGGTAAGCAATGCAGCGCCCAGCGAGTTTTCTATAAACAGTACATCAATAAATTGGCTGATGAATGTTTTTCTGAATTCGATAAATGTGCTTCTCAATAAGAAAATGCTGTTGACCAACTTGGCATTTGTCAGAACAGTTGCACTCAATTTCTAGCGTTATGTAGAGAAAATAATTTAAAACCCTACTTCCTATATTTGCGTAACAGATTGTCACAAAAATAGCAAATACCCACCCAACCCTTTTCCGTTGCGCACTTATTCAATAACCCCTAAATTGTCAATAATGAAAAACAGTTGAGCTTACATGGCAGTTGTCTTTTACTGAATGTATCGTAATGCAAACCAATCTTTTGAAAAACTCATTTCTGACAAAAGTAGAATGGAGTACTTTATTTTTACCTCTTCATATGCTTTTCTATCTCTTTGAACAACAACCTTTGCGACGAAGGATCCTGAGTACGCTGCAGCATTAATGTCAATTTCAATGCTTACAACCCCATTTTCAACTCTCATCCATGAACCCTTTCCTTGCTTGAAGCGTCTTGGAATCTTCTTGTGAACTTTAGTGTATTCGCTCCTCAAGTTTTCGTAATGAATAGTCACACCATTGATGCGAAACTCGTACAGAGTTTCATCATCATCTGTTGGATCATTATCTAGATGATGAAGCAGAATCGGGAATGAAAGTTTTGGTAATAAGCATAGGCTGAAGTGTCTCCTCTAGAAATTGCCTATGGTGAAGAATTAATAAATGGAGGGTTGGAATATGAATATCGTGGTGGAAAAAGTACAAAAGCGAGCGATAAATGACGCAACGAAGGTTGTATGAAGTATGCAGTAAAGAAGAATTGCATTTTGCGAGCTTAAAAATGGTTCTAATTTCGAAGCATGACTTCGAAATATCGTTCGCTAAGGCCCTTCTTACACTGCTATGCTATGGATCACGTGTTGATCCATGTCACAAGTGATACGTATTGGCCTTCCATCTACACAGCTCCTAGCAATCTGTGGTAAAACTGACAACGTTAGCTGTATCAATGTTGACTCTTTTAGGAAATGGATCAAATTTGATCCGTAGACAAGTGGCATTTTTTGGGTCAGTTTGAACCGATGTGGATCACCTTTAGATCTGTATCGAAAGTGATCCGTAGCAGTGTAGACGGATCTAAAACTACAAATGCTAGAATTAGCAAGCAGTAATGATGGGCGACCACCGCTATGTGGTGTCGTAGCCTACAATACACTCCCATTAGAGTTAAGAACTGAAACTGACAATAACTCATTTTGCAAAACATTGGTCCTTTTCCTAGGTATCAAAACAAATGTGCCAAGGGGCCCAGGTAGTTTTATTATTAGCATCGTACCCATTTATTGCCACTTACGTTATATTGATTTAGGTATTACGTTTAGGTTTTGTATTCTCTAGTAATAACATAAGCCGTGTCCACACTACACAAACCAACGTAGGTTCGCCCCATATTTCAACTAACTCAGGTTAGATTTTCCTAGTGTGGACACAACTAACCTAGGTTCGCCCTAGGTAAGTTGAGACCAGCTTCGGAGGTGGGTGCGACCTAAGTTCGCTCCAGGTTGGTTGTGAAAAATGTAGTGTGGACACAAACCTGGGGCGAACCTAGGTTAGTTTATGGAGTGTGGATACGGCAATAGAATTCTCTTTTACTTTATGCAGCTCTCATATGAAAACCAGTTAAATTAACTGATATGATGTACCTGTTTAAATATTATTGCGATGTCTCATGCATGTGCTCTCAGACGTAAAGGTGGTGATTAGTCTGGGTGAATAGAGAATGTGCACGTACTTTTCTGCAAGTAGCCAATTAATATACTTTGCTACCTTGTCATGCTTCTGCTTGTAATGTATTTGTGCTAGTTTGGAACACTCGCTCACCAAATGACTGATTATTTCTCCTCTTGCACCACACATTCTGCACAATGGCCTAATACTTGTTTATCTATATAATGCTTGGTATAATTAATTCGCAGAGACTGTTCCTGTGCACTGCAAACTAATTCTTCCGTACAACCTTTCAAATCTCCGCGCCTTAACCATGACCAGCTATTTCCCAGCCAATCCGATTTGAGGTCCTAGTGTATTGAGCACGCATTGGCTTATCCTTCCACTGTTTTTCCAATTCCCACTTTACTGTATTGTTATTTCACATTTCATGGTTACAACATCACACTTTTTAACCCCAAATTGCAAACCAATATCTTGACTAATGAGGTTAACAGTAGACACAACGCTATCAATTTCATTCTCAATTTTTGCAAACAACTGTAAGTCGTCCATGAAAAACAGATGATTAATCTTAACACAATCCAACGTATACCCCTCTCGATAAGCGCTTTGGGCATATATGACTAGAACACTATTGACTTTATTGAGATGATGAAAACATTGAAATTTGACAAAAGAGCCGCAAACTACATTATTAAGAAAATGACCAACATTCCTATCCAAACGTCATACTACATCTGCAGACGGAATAAAGAATTGACAGATCTTGCACTTATGACACTATGATACTCCTATTTTGATGCTTTGTTTTGCTTTCTATTTCAGCAAGTAGCCATTGTAAGCTACCTAACATCTAGCGAGGTTTACAATTGTAGTAGCTAAATATTGTATTAATTATGTGAAGTTTCCATTATTATGGTAAGAAGCCTAATGAACATCACAATTCGGGCGACATATGATATTGTCTGTCGCATTTTAATTATAGCTTACATGTTGTCAGGCAAGCCAATTGCAAACTGCCTATATGTAGAGAGGTTTGCATTTGTATGTTAAATATGATCATGAATGAGAAGTTTCAAAACAACTATTTAATCAATATATTTCCGTTATGATAACGAAGTCACTAAAACAACCAACGCTAACCTTTATTACTATTGACTGGTAGAGTCTATCAAGATAGGGAATTGGCAAAAAAATTTCCGTGCGCAAGGGGTGTGGTAGATGGCACACCCTCGAAGCTAATTTAAAAGCAAATTTTGGGTAGGTTTAAAAGAAGATTTTTTGACAGTGATGAGACAAAAAAGTACCAATTAATTAAGGCAAGGCAGTTTCATTTCATTTTCAAAACAATTTCTAGCAAAATGGCATTTGCTAATGGAAAGCCATTGATTAACCAGTTGGGAATTTTTCTGTAGTTATATGTTAGAGGGTCCCATCATTGACAGTGATGTAGCCATGACTTGATAACTGGGTAAAGTAGAAATTTGTTTGACAACCATGACCTATATTTTATGTATTAAATATAGTTTATGCAATTGTTGAGACATATATAAGGATTTAAAATAATGTGATGATCAGTTTGAGCTTCTTTGCAGATCCAACATAGTTTGATTCATATTATGTTGGATCTGCAAAGAAGCTTTACTAGAATATGACAAGCACTTCTTTGTGGTAGCTGTAGAGGTATAAATATTGCTGCATTTGTTCACAGTATGAAGCTGCCACAAAGAAGTGCTTTTCACATTCTAGAAAAGCTCTGAACTACTTTTTATATGAGAATTCAGGTATATAAGTAGGTGCAACATGAAGTTTCTTCCCTAAAACGTCCTTGTGGTTCATACATGAACTTCAATGCATATAGAGGACAGATGAAGCGACAAGAGTTTTCCGACACTATAGGCTGACTCTTCCTATGAGGGCTAGACATCGTTAACAACCAACTGGAATTGCTAGAATATATACGAGAAAGAGTATTTTATCTTTCAAGAGTTTTTATCTTTATCCTAGCCCCATCCCTGAAGGAGAATCGTCTTTTACTCAACACTTAAAGATATTCAGTTAGCATTGGAATTTTGCAGGGAAAACCCCAATGTTTAAGCAACAATAATGAAAACAAAATTGCTCAGCAGAAAGTGGAACTAACCTAATTCCACTTCGAACAAAAAAACATCTTGCGACTAGCAGAGACCTTCATCTGTTTGGCATATGATATCGCTCACATTAAAGTGGGTAGGTTTTTAACAAATTGCGACCGAGTTGACAGGTTACATGGGAATATAAAGCCATGACTTCATACTAATAATCTATTTTTCAGGACACAATTGTATTTAGAGAAAGAGATTTGAAACGCTTCATTGCCACAAGTATTCACATTTCTTCCGCATTCGAGCCTGCTTAGATGACGTCATGAAGAGACTAATCTCAAAGTGACATACTTTAATTTAGCAAAAATTGAATCTTGAAAATATCTTCCAGTGCTGTTTGGAAAGCACTTGTTTCCATCGCGAAAAATTCCGTTGAACTTATTTTCAAATATTATTAGTAGTGCACCCTAGTTGTTTTTTGTTTGGAAGTCATGATTGAAACCTGTATGGCCTTGATGAACAATATGAAAGGGTATCACTGCTAGTTGAAAACCTGTCTGATTTATCATGATGTCGTCACCCTGTGCAAATAATTTAGTTGCATTCTACATGGCTTCACCTCATTTATCTCTCTATTTAGATTGTAAAGGAGAATCAAATGATCATCAATATCAAAAGCAAAATTATTCCATCACTTTCATCCATTTCACGAGAATTGCATCAATGGTTAGCCCAGCAAGGCTTGAGAGCTAATAAATTAGTTAAATTACCGCAAATGAGTGGTAGCATATCAGAGTCGCTGTAGCCTGCAGCCATGCTGAATTTAAATAGGTAGAGGTTGCGTTTGTATAAACCTCAACAGAAAATGAATCTTTTGAAGTATCTTCTTCTTCACATCAGATGTAGATCTTCGTGCGCAAGACTCTAGCGTCAAATACCAGTGCAATGCATTTATGAGGTGAGAAATTCCCTTTCGTCTTCTATAACATACATACCGAAAGTGAAAATAATGATGTAATGCCGCAATCAAACACAAACGAGGGCGAGACTCTGCGGAAACGAGGCTGACAGGCTGCTAGGCTGTTTACTAAACAGAAAAAAGTATTCTAAGTCGTCAGAATTTGATAAAAATGCAAGGCAATAGCATTTGATCTTTAGCAAACTTCAGTTAATTGAAAAGTGCAGCATTTTGCCTTCCAAAATATAGGAGCAATCCAGAGCAACAACATTTGATAGAAGTGCAAGGCTATAGCGTTTGAAATTTGGCAACATTTACAGGACGTAAAAGTGCAACAATTTGCCTTAAAAAGTCAGGAAGTGTTCCAGGTCTTCATAAGTCCATAGTAATGCAAGGCTATAACCTTTCAATATTGGCTAAATTCATTTAGTTTTAAGTTGCCGCAATTTTTGTCAAAGGTAGAAAAAATGCAGGTCATCAAAATGCAAAGCTATATTGAAATTTAGCAAATTTCAATTAACTGAAAAGTGCAGCAATTTGCCTTCAAAAATATAGGAGTAATCCAGGTGGTCAAAAAATGATAAAATTGCTTATTTATTTAGCAATATTCAGTTGAATTAAAAGTAGAGCAATTTCTTTTCAAAAGTATAGGAGTAATCAAGGGCACCAAAATTTGATAGAGACCAAAGGCTATAGTCTTTGACATTTAGGAGAGCTCGGTAAAGTTAAAAGTGCAGAAACTTACATCAAAAGTAAAGGAGTTTTCCAGGTCGTCAAAAGTTGATGAAATTGGAAGACTATAGCCTTTGAAATTCAGCAAAAGTTATTTATTAAAAATGTCTAATAACCTTTGTTTAAAAGCAAAGAAGTTCTCCAGGCCATCGAGACTTGATAAGCATACAAAACAATGACCTTTGAAATTCAGCAAAATTCATATGACTTTATAATACAACAATTTACCTTTAAAACTAAAGGGGTATTCCAAGCCGTCAATAGTTAATAAAAATGTAATGCCATATCCTGTGAAATTTAGCAATAGTCATGTAATTTAATATTGCAACAATTCATCATGAAAACTAAAGGAATATTCCATGTTGTCAACTGCTGATAAAAATGCAAAGGCCATATAGTCTTTCCAAAATTCAGATGACGTAAAAGTGCAAAAACTTGTCTTGAAAAGTAGAGTTAGTCCCAATTGCCACATGTTGATAGAAGTGCAAGGCTATAGCCTTTGAAACTTAGCAATCTTCTTTTGGCTTTTACGTAAAAGATTTGTTTTCAAAAGTGAATGCTTATTCCAGATCGCCAAAAATTGATGCAAATGCCTTTGAAATTGAGTGAAGTTCAATTCATTAAAGAGTATAACAACTTGTCTTGAAAAGTAAAGAAGTATTCCAAGTCATCAAAAGTTGATGAAGTGCAAGTGTAGCCTTGGAAATTTACCAGCGTTCACTTGACTTAAAAGTGCGAAAATTTACCTTCATAGTCAAAGGAGTGCTCCAAGTCTTTAACAGTTCATAGAAATGCCAGGTCATAGTCATTGAAATTTCGAAAAAGTTATTTTGTTTGAAAAAGAGCGACTTGCCTTCTAAACTATAGGAGTGTTTCAGGCCTTCAAAAGTTGATAAAAATGCAAGGCTTTGAATGTTGGCAAAAATTTCTTGTCAAAGGTAGAGGAGTATTCTAGATCATCAGAAAATGATTAGAATGAAAGGCTATAGCCTTTAAAATTTAGGAAACTTCATCTAGTTGAAAAGTGCAGCATTGGCATCAGGGACATCTTGAGAAGCCTTTGGTTGGGAAGTGTAAGGCTGAATTTACCTGAATTTACGTTGTTAATGAGCTGTTCTATTGTAATTGACCACTGTTCATTCTACTGTTTTAAAGACAGGAGGATAAGCATAGGTCTGTCTACCTTAGGGCCCACCATGGCTTGGTCCGGAAAAAATTTCAAATTAGAAGTGCTCATATGGCTAGAAAACGCTACTTTGAATTTGGTTTTTGCAAATAACAGGGCAATTTTAATAATCTTTTCAGTAGAAGCTACAGAAAGTATGTTAAATACTCATTCGTTTCCAGAAATTACCGTGGGCCCGGAGAACCTGAGGTTGGACCCGGAGAAAAAGTCCTGAAAGCAGGAAAACGCTATCTTGAGATTGGCTTTTTCAGCTACCGTATTTCATAAGAGGGCAATGCTACTAATCATTTACGCAGAACATACAGAAAGCTTTTTTTTTAGTAAGTAATGTCGGGGATAGGCCGTAGGGCCAAGGAAAAACTGAGAAAATGAGGGAAAGTTTAAGTAGAGAGGGCGACAAGATCGAGTTTGTTGATGTTAGATTTAAAATAAGACAAATTCTAAGATTCGGGGAAAGTAGTGCGTGGCAATGAGTTCCACAGTTGGGAAGTTCTAGGAATGAAAGAAGATTTGTGAGATAGAGCTCGTGGATTAGGTAGTGTAACTTGGAAAGGGTGTGAATAGGTAGAGTTTGTTAGAGATTCTTCGTATCCAAAGTCTACTATGGGTTCACCATGGTTGGACCAGAGAAATTTTTCAAAATGAAAGTTCTCAGAAGGCTGGAAAATGTTATTATAAGATTGGCTTTTGCATTCTTTCAACTGTTGTACAAGCATTATGTAGCCTTCAACTCCTCAAAAATTGCCTGATCTTGACGATGTAATAGCCCAGTTTTACCTGAATTTTCTCAAGTTTCGAAAGTTAGGGGGTGGTATATCCCCACACACTCCGGTCGCTACGTTCCAGACTGGTATGGTTATTTCTGAAGTCCATTGATCCTAAATGTAATCTCCTTTCACGGTAAAAAAGGAACAATGGGGGCTGGGGGTTAAGCCCTAGAAAATTTTTGGAATCATGCCTTTTTTATCTAGGAAAAATTCCCATTGTGATGTAAGGAGGGTACTACAAAATGGGTACTTTCGTCCTTTTTTGCAGAAAAGGGCAGGGGTCTAGACCCCCAGGACCCCCTAGTGGCGCACCTGATATTCAAAGCCTATTTTGTATGAAAATGAGGTAATAAGTCAGAAAATTCCTCTGCCAATATACAATACAAATATCCTCAAATGCAAAGCTTAGTCTGTAACTAAAAATCAAATATATGAAAACAAATACTACAGATAATGTCCAGTACATGTTTTCTTGCAAGAAGCAAACTCTCTGCTTTCAACCTAGATGTTACTCAATGGCTCGTAAAATCCAGCCTAAAATGTTTCTTAAATATGTCTTAAAGTTAAAGACTTCTACTGACAATAACAACCCAGATTTGGCAATTGTGATGCAAGACAAAGGATACTCAGGTTTTGTGCGGAATGTAATGGATTTTAATTCTATTTTTTTCTAGTTTGATTAAAAGTTTACTGGTAAAACAGTTTTTGCAAGTTATTATTTCAACCTCACCTTGCCTGTGTTTCTTTAGATGTTTTTTAATTTGTGCTTCAAGACAGCCTCATATTTCGTATAGATGTGCTTCTTACAAAAAAAAGTGTAGCTACAAATGAAATATTTAGGCCATGATGCTCAATGCTTAGACATCAAATGTGTCGAATATATCGAAGCTCAGACCTAATGCCCAAAAGAAGCTTGCCTAGCACAGCTGCCTTGAAAGCTTCATGCTCTGTGAGCATATCTGAGTGCAATGTGCAACCTTTAGACGTATTTTCCCATGTAATGTGCATGATCTTAGTCGACGTATTGCAGCAAATATGATCCCGAATAGATCTTTAACATATAAAGTATTATATCTAACATACAAACATCAAGTAAAGACATAAATATTTAAGAAATAAAATGTTCATAATTAAGGGGTGATTTGTACTCTATTTGAGCATATGAAAGTGTCTTATGATCTCTCCCCTACAATACCGTCGAACTTAATCAATACAAAATACAAAATCTGGTATGTTTGGTTTATGAAGAAAACAGTGTGCTACATATCACAAAGCATAGCTTATGATCGTTTCAATTTGCAGTTTAATGCAAAGTCGCAAAACATCTAGATATTTTTATTCCTCTTCTATGAGTCATCAAGCTGACCCATCTGCCATCATTCAAATATTTAACAGATTCTGGTGTACAGTGTGCATCACTGCTCAAGATCTCAGGGCCTGCTACTGTTGGCGTTTGGTCAACATATTCGTTGCCATAGCTAACTCCTCTGTTCTTGCACCTCTCAAAGTTGATGAAATAGCGGAAATCTCCTGGGTTTCCTGCAAACAGTAACAAAATTTAAAGGTTTGGTTTTTACATCTGTGCTCAACACCTTCATAAAGTTCTCTAGTTGTTTACAATATGCTTGCAGTCCAGTATTGTTTATGCTCCGTTCACAGTGCTCCATTTCTGTACCAAAAGGCAGATCAAAATCTCCGTTTTTGCGAAACCTTTCACAATTCTCCGCACAAAAATGCAAAAAAGCAGATGTTTACAAAAACACCCTTCAAAGTGGATATTTGCAAAATGAGAGGTTTTCTTCGAACGCAGTAGATCAGTGTGAGCCCAAAAAGACGGATATTTGTCTCGATCACAGCATTGTGAAAGGATTGAGACCACAGAAACGGATATTTTTCCTCCGTTACTGTGAGCAAAGTGAACGCACATAAACGGATATTTTTATCTGGATTTTTGTACAAAAACGGAGCAGTGTGAACGGTTGACAGATTTCTACAAAAACGGATAAGTTCGTGGTTCGTATGTAGAGCAGTGTGAACACAGCCGTAGATCACTTTACCTAAAAGTACCTGGACGTAAATATCTTTATTACAATGTGATGCTACTGTGGTTGCTCAATCAACGTGAATGCGACAGCAGGCGAACTTGCTTGAGTAACAACTCGAGTTCATCATATGAATACTTCGTATGTGGCTTATGCAAAATGACAAAATCCTAGTAATACACAGTAGCATCTTAAATTTGCAGTCCCAGTCTAATTTATAATGGAATCAAGCAAATATGGTGTCTTGCACTAATGGTTCTCATGTGCTATAAGCAGCAAGTAAGAAGAATTTAGGCCTATTGATTGTTAAAATTCATCCTCGCCAATTATAAAAATCCTTCTAAATCAATTCCTTTCACACATATGAAAATTAAACACCAATTTATGATCTGTAACGCATTTGCAAATAACCAATTTCGTACCTTTTCGCTCTTTCAACTTGTTACTATTATATATTTTATCCTTCAAGTTCTTGTATTTGAATTCAAGTGCTGTCACTTTTATCTCCTACAGCAGTGAAAATATCAAAGCTGCAAAGCTCACAATTTGTAGGCAAAAAGACAATCATAAGGTAAAATTAAGTACAGTTGAATTAATTTGCATGTGAAAACAGTGTGTAATGAACTTTTGAGGAAAGCTCCCTTGGGTTGCAAAATCTCAACACTACGATCGATGTCTATGAGATCTATGGGTGTCATCAATTCCGAGGCTATAATATTGTCTCCCAGAGCATTTTGATGAGCTTCGATCATTGTTACTACCACAATAACATATTTTATCAATGAATTGGCGGGTAATAAATAATTCAAAATCAAAAAATCTTGGCCTTCATTGCTTTCTCCTTGATGTGCCATTTATGAAACAGCACCGCTATTCTAATAATATCCAGTTTCATAGCGTCAGGACATTCAAGGTATTCACTGAATACCTAAAATGTACAGAGGCCAGCCGCCTTTCCAAGTGGCGTGCTGATAACCATGTGAAGCTAAATGATGCAAAGTGTCATTTTATGTTTTTCGGAAATTACTCGCTTGGTATTTCAGTGAATATCGGCTCATCTTGTATTCAACAATCTGACAAAGAAATGCTCCTTGGGATAACACTTGATAAAAACTTGGACTTCCATTGTCCTGTTGAAGATGTATGCAGAAAACTGGCCAAAACTTCATGCACTTGCACGAGTTGCAAATTCATGGACCAGGAAAAGCTATAGACGGTAATAAATGTTTTTATATTGTCTCAATTTAGCTATTGTCCTGTAATTTGGATGTTTCATGATAGAAACGTGACCAACAAAATAAATAAAATCCACGAAAGAGCACTAAGAATTGCTTTCAAGGATACGTCGTCAAAATTCGAAGATTCATTGATGACAGTAGCCTCAGTCACCATTTACCAAAGAAATCCACAGTTGCTAACTACAGACATTTATAAAACCAAACAGGAGCAATTCCACGAACAAATGCCTATGGTTTGAAGGCAGTTAGGTACACTGCACACAAACTACGGCAATCCTTGTCGTTCGAACTAAAAGAGTGTCACATCTTGACAGAATTTAAGAAGAAAATAAAAAAGATCAATTCAGCAATTTCAACTATAGATTGTGCAAACTATATGTAAATAATTTAGGTTTTTTATAGAACAATGTAAGTAGTATTTTTCAGTTTCAACTTTTTGTTAGATGGTTGGCCTCAGTTAGTTCTTTAGCTATTTTTATCATGCCAACCTAAAATAAATAAATTATTAACTATCTATAATTTAAATGCGAGCAACCTACTACATCTTCTGCTGCAGGGACAAACCATGGAACAACCTGGATCTACTTTGCTTTTAGCACACTTGTTTTCTTTGCTTTGTCTTATATACAACAATTGTTATTTACATCTTTGCATGTATTGTAACTCAGGCTAGCCAATTACAAATTACCTTGTAATAGTGAGATTTGTAATTGTAGTTTAATTGAATGACATATGATTGTTTTCATTGTTATAAGGTTTTCACCAAGTACCACACACATCCCGAAGATTTGTGGAATATACTTTGGTTCCTTATTTGTTTTGCTTTTGTGCCGTCAATTGTTTTAATGCTTTACGTGACTGAACTTCATTCCAATGAACGGTGGAATAAAAAGCTGTAAATAACTACGAAAACAGATCAATATAAATTACAGAAATCTCAACGAGAGCATTAAAAAATGTAGCAAACCTGCCAAGAGGTATTGTAGGACAAGATCATTGTTTGCTCATTATAGGATCCTCTTTTGCACAAGCTTACACGAAGTAATGTGTTTGGGCCAAATCTCTGCCACAGCGCTATTCCAATGGCCAACATTGCAACTAGCAAGAATGCTTTCAACCAGAAAAATCCTAAAAACAAGGTCAAATGCTATAGAAGGAGAGTAGAAATGCGCAGAAGCATCTATGCTGTTTATTTGTGTAATTGTTCTTAACATACTTATAATGTCCTTTCTGAAAAATATGCTATGAAATAAAAATACTTCTTTTTTCCTCTGATACAATTCCAGAATAAACAAGCATCTACACCAATGGTTCTCAGCTTTTCTTAACCCATGAACCTCCTTTTCCCGTAATTTTTGTCTCTGGACCCCTTCAAAGCTATTCGACAAAATACAAGCTTATCATTTTCACTTAAAGAGGTAAAGGCAATATATTGCTAAGTTAAGAAGTAGCAAGAAGCTATGCTATGCTTTGAGTGAAAACTCTTGAGCCTCAAGGGATTGGAGTAGTATAGGGGCTGGCAGGGGTGCCGGAAGCACGGGGGCAGCGGAGGCAGTGGGGATAGCAGGTGTTCTCGTGGAACTTTTTGCTAGTTGTGTATTGCAATAGACAGTGTAATGAAAAGGAGATTGACATTAACATTTTCATTTGATCAGAAAACTATTGGCATTTCCTAATCAGCCACCTGTTTATTGGTCTTTGATCAATGTTAATATGGGGCCGGCTGGTAGGGCAAAGGCAATCATGTTGGAAATAGTTTTGTTAACAGCAACCACAAATCAATGCCAGAGCTGTCTTTGAAAATTAGAGGTTTGCATTACCTATCGTTGCAACCAATGATGGATAGGGCTATATGCAGAAGGGAGGGGTGAGCAATGGACTAGTGGGATGGGAAGGAGGGTTAATGCTTGGCTTCTGATGGTGCTCATATGTGGATAGGCCAAATGAAGAGTCGAACTATGGTCTATTGAATGCTGAGCACAAGATTCTTCCCAACCTCGTGGCATAGCTTAGGGAACTGGTCTGTAGGGCGGGGAATATAACGCATGCATCGCCTTGTTGTTAGAACGCATTTACATCGTAAATGCTCTATTTTGTTTCTATGCACTGCTTCCAAAAAGCAATCCAAAAATAACGTTTTCTACCCATCTGAGAATCCTAGTTTTGATAAATTTCTTCGGACCCAACCATTGAGGGCCCTAGAGTAATTACTAGATATGCATGAAATGCTCTGCCTGTCTCATGTTAAGCCCCCCTCGGCCCTTACCATTTATAAGTAGCCATGGAGCATAGCTTAACAATTGGAATGAAAGTGATCGGTAATAACAGGCAAGGCCTACTAAACTGCTACAATCGTGTCTTGGAAAGACTCGGTTTCAAAGTATTTCCGCTGTTCAAAATTGTTTCCGGATCCACCGGGAGCTGGAAAATTCCTGAAAATCCGCTAATAAAATCCAATTGGAATAGGTGGGGTGGATGGAATTTTCTAATTATTTGAAGGTGGACGATTATTGAGGAGCTTGCACATACCTGCAGGGAGCACGGTAGGAATGCTCCCGAAAACGAAAAACTTTGCATGATTTTACCCCTCACAAACAATCATTAACCTGGAGATTTGCAAAGGATAATATGGCTTTTGCCCCTCCAAAGTACTAGTACAAGCAGGTTTTGACCCCCTTCTTAAGGCATGTCCTCCAGTTATGTGCTTGTCCAGGATTCAAGGGAAGCTACTATTCTGATGCGAACATGCTACATTTTCTATTTCACGAGGAAGCCACTTTTTGCTTCAGCATTAATTTTCTTAAATAATTCCGGAAATGGGGAAATTTTTTTAACTCTCACTGGTAAAAACCGACTAAAATGGGTTAGCATTACTTGTTATGAAAAACCTCGAAATTTTTGCCATCACAAAGAAGGTACACATAATGAAGCAATGTTGAACTTTGCACATAAAAGCGAAATGTTGCAACATTATATTGTGATTTTCTTAAGATATTCTTAACATTTTGGACCTCTAAAAAGAAACATGTAATTCACAATTAAACTCTATGGAGCGCTCGTTAAGTCCGGTAAGCAAGTAAAGCACGTCATTTTAAGATAAGCTGGACTTGGAAAGATGAAACAAACATGTGAGCAGATAGGTCATGAGGAAACATCAAAGAAAATGAGAAGGAATCAACTATATTTACTCTCCATGCTTTCCAATATCTTGTTAATTGCCAAGGAATTTTGTTTTTAGTACTAAAGTCTGTTATGAGGTGAAAGTGTTTCATGAACCAATAAAATAACAATTTGGACCCCCAAACTGCTACATTATTCTTGAGGCTCCCCAAAAATATTTCATTGACCTCTGGGGTCCATGTAGATCCCGGTTGAGAACCAGTGATCCATACTATTCTAAAGCAATTACCTTCTCTACTCACGCTCAACAACAACAACAACTGGTAGCAACATCACATGAATATGCAATTCAATTTGAACAGAACATTAGAGGACTCACGTCTCTTTATCTTCTTTGTTGCATCATATACCAGATTTCGAATCATTCCTTTGAAATGCTCATCAAGAACTTTAACTCGCTGATTCATTGCGAGGCAGTCGATTCCAGTCACAACTGAGACAAACGCGGGAACGAGGGTCTCTTCATTATATTGTACATCACTTCTTGACTCTAGTGCTTGGCCTGAGGCAAAAAGGTGAAACAAATTTTTAATATGCATTATTTTTATGTTGCTGTTACAAGTTTTAATAAAAACATAAATTGCTTTCTTGCAAAAAAAGCTCAGTACTCTCTGCTCTGGTGTTGATTGCTTGTTAAATATTTTACACATAAAAGTGTTTTAAAGACTAGATAAGAATTCATTTCGAAAGATTAAAAGGTCCATTTAGCATCAACGCAATAAATCTGTTTGAATCATTGGCCTTGAATGTCTGCTAAATTCACATTCACCTCTACTCATTAAATGCCTACCAATAAGGAATGGCTTATCGTCTTCCTCTTTCTTGTCTAAGCATAATCGTGAATAAGCTGCTGCAACTCCAGGTTTTTTCTTGTAAGCATACAGCTGCTCTCCATTCCGAACCGTTCCCATCACACGGACTTTTACAATTCCGATGACGCAAACCAGATCACTAGTACCTGAAGTATTGGACGCAGTCAAAGTTATATGAAAGAGCCTGAAAATTTCTTATGTCCAGCTGCACAAACCTAAAATGCTCCTGCTATTTCTAGTTGCAATGCGAATATGAAAAAAAACTGCAAAATATAATGGAGAACATATTCAAAATGTGAAGTAGGTGAAATTTAAAAAACTATAGATTTAAATGTAAGCGCTTGCATCTGGAAGTAGCTCTTAACAAGATAAAATATGCAAGTAGCCAAAGGACTTTGAAGATACTATGGCTATTTGAGGAGAACTTAACTACTATAATTCTTGTTAATTTAAGCTCTTGTCTACTATTTAATACTGCTACTAAAATTATCCATAACTAAGTGATTAAAAAGGTATAGAATGCACCTTACTATTACTGGTAGCATGGAAGTGGAACTCTGAGATTAGAGAGTTACATCATTGAGCTGATAGCGAAGTGATTGAGTGAGTGAGTGAGTGAATTCGGAAATGAGTTAGTAAGTGATCATACAAGTGAACGAGTTAATAGGTTAGTGAATGAATAAATAAATGAGCGCTTGAGTGATTGAGTGATTGAGTGAGTGAGTGAGTGAGTGATTGAGCGAATCAATAAATGAATCAGTGAGTGATTGGAAAGTAATATACCTTTTTGAGATTCAGGACACAGCCCTTCTACGTAAAATGATCGTGTTATAACTCCAGCTAACTTGGCGCGGTGATAGTTCTCTTTACTCAATCTTTCAATCACAGTTTTCTCATAATCATCTTCGAAGAATCCAACCACATCACCTTCATTCAATTCACCCTTTTGGCTCAAATCTTTCAGTGGTATATGATAACCAATATCTCTGTTCTGTGTCCTTATTACCTGGGCCTCAAGTGTTCCCACCAATGCGTTCCTTGCTTGTAGGTTATCAAAGTTGCCTGTACAAAGAAATGCAAATGAAACCAAAGTCGATGAAGTACAAAAGAGCTCATAATTGCCATACAGTACATAAACGCAATACAATGGAGCCTAATAATACAGTGCAAAGGAGTCTGCAATTCATCACAGAAGAAACATACATGCAAATAATCACAGGCTATTTTTATGAAGCAGTTAAAGATAAAATAATGGATGGAAGAACTAACTTTAATAAGTGGAAAGCAGCAGTTCCATTTAAAATTCTGCAAAATACATTTATTATTCTTACCGTCAGGAGCTTCAATCACAGTTCGTGGAGATCCGGAGAGTGTACTATCTGAAGAGTGTGTTGGAGACGGTGAAATAACTGCAAAACAATTACTTTTAGCTTAATAGAGTAGTTGACATATGATTTACATGAGGTACACTTAAATGGAAGCTAATATATCTTCACAAGCATGCAAGAGTAAGTGACAATTCTGTTTAAGAAAACGTTTTCAATGCACTCATAGTATGTATGTATAACAAAACTATATATATATAACAGAAGTCTCTCAATAATAATAAACCTGATAAGCATTTGAGATATAAATCGACCGATTTAATTTTGTAAGACATGTTTCGACTGATTCTTATAACAAAATATATTCCAGTGAACTGACAATATATTAAAATGACAATATATTGAAATGATATATATTAACCTGTGGGCGACGCTGCTTTATTTTTCCTTGGTTTTGTTCTCAACAGAAATGGCTGTGATTCCTTTTTCCCAATTAATCTATTGGTGACATTACCAGATGCGTCTTCTTGTCGCAAATATAATTCAGTCACCAATTGAAATTTGTTTGTAACTTTAATATTCGAAGGGCACAATGCATAAACTTCTTTAAGAATATCGTCTTCCGTAGCATCATAAACTGAATCTAGGTCAAGAGTAAGTCTCCACTTTGTCGTTCCTTCCTGTGTGCAATGAAAGTCTAAACTGACTTCCCCTCCTAAATATTTATTTTGACCATCAC
>WIPJ01005086.1:17484-36201 GCA_018155075.1 Cassiopea andromeda
TATATATATATATATATATATATATATATATATATATATATATATATATATATATATATATACATGAGTTGTAACATCTTTTACCTGGTCTGCCCCTTGGCTCTGTCCTCAGTAAAAATGGTTGGGATATCTTTTTCCCAATTAACCTATCAATGACTTTACCGGATGCGTCTTCTTGTTGCAAATACAATTCGGTGACCAGTTGAAATTTGTTTGTTACTTCAATATTGGAAGGGCACAATGCATAAACTTCTTTAAGAATATCGTCCTCCGTAGCAGAATATACTGAATCTAGGTCAAGGTTAAGTCTCCACCTTGATGATCCTTCCGGTGAACAACTATAAGTCAGGCTTACCTGCCCTCCAACATATTTACTTGGACCATCACTCATTTGACGAGCCTGAAATCAAAGATTTAGAAACTCTAGATAATTATGAACAGCTAGATATTGCCAGAGATGTAAAGGAAACTAACCTTCCTTGAAGGACTATACAATTTAATCTCTTCAATTCCAACGAAACAATTCAATTCAATTCTGATTTTCTAAATCGTTGATTGCATGATTAAAACCTTGACCAGATGTAGATTTGACCCTAAATCAATGCAATAGAATCGGAATACTGTTTGATTCCAACATTGTTCATTTCGAAAACACTTCTATTAAGCAATTCTCATGCTTGATGCTGCATACTTCAAGTTTTCGCTAATTCAAACGATTTTATTGGTCATATGGCCATACAATGCAAGCATATTCGCATATTCGCACATTCGCAGAAACAAAAGGGAAGAACAATGGAGAAAAATGCTTGACTTCTACATTGACTGCAGTACATATTTCAGCTTAGTAGCAAATTTGCCTTTCCAGGAAAATGAAGGATACAGTTAACCTTGCTAATTGTTAACTAGCACTTTGTTAAGAAGTAGAAGCGAGTCTCCATTTTGAAACTTTTGAAATGGAATAAATGCAGTTAACAGCTAATTTTCCCTAAATTTCAGATAGTTTGAGCATTCGTCAATTCGAGGAATATGCTAGGTCTCTTGCATATTTGAATTGGTGGATGTGTGCACTGCACTCTACTGTACTGCACACAACCCAATCTATTCTTGTACGACTGAAAGTGAAATGTGAATCAGAGAGAAAAAATTCTAGCTCATAATGGAGCGTCAATCTAAAATCAAACGCCAAGTGACATTAGAGATGGAAAGGATATTATATGTTTCAAATTTTAAAAGGAATATGGCCATATTTTGGTTTCAAGCTCAAGCTTTAACATTCTACTTGATTTTCCTTTGACTCTCGTAACTATAGCTTTTAGCTTGGCTACCATATTTCAAAAAGGACCTTGTTGATTGAAGTAAATCTTTACTGAAAAGGATACCCATCATAAATATGATGTATCATTACACTTATTCTTATTTAATTGATCCAACTGGCCAGAGTCAAAAAAATCTATTAAAATATCACTTTCTGAAGAAAGTAACACGAAATAATTCATCTTTACCTCGTCATATGCGGCTCTCTCTCTTTGCACGACAACTTTTGCTATGAAAACCCCTAAGTTTTCTGTCCTATTTGCCTCAATAATAATACTTAATTCCCCATCTTTGACTCTCATCCACGACGCTCTTCCATTGCTTTCAGGAGTCCTTTGATGCTTCGGAATTTTCCTGTGAACTTTAATATACTCTTTCTTCAAATTCTCGTAAAGAATGGTCACACCATCGACACGAAACTGGTACGGAGTTTGATCATCGTCATCTTGGACATTAAAGTCTAGTGATGAATAAAATTAGGTAAACTTGACAGGATTAACAGCATTATGCATACAAATTTTGAAACAACTATAGCGTAAGGCAACTAATAAGCAGCAGGTCTGCCCAAGAGTTTCAGAAGCTTTGGGGTACAAGTCGAGGCCCCCTGGCAGAGTTGCAAGCAAAAAAAATAGAGTATGGGCATCAACCCAAGAAAATTATTATGGTCTCCCAGACTTTAAGGCCATGGGGTTAATGATGCCCCTCGGCCTCCAAACCATGGGACAATTTCCTCAGCCTCCTCTTGACAGATCTGCTAAGCACCTATATTTAGTAACGAAATAGCCTTCTCTGTTGACAATAATTCAGCAGCACAAAAGGTAAACAGTCTTTTACATAGCACTTCCTCAAGCTTTCTATAAAATAAACGAATAAGTTAGTAATATTCTTAAGCTTACACAGATGTTTGAAGCATAGAGCTACTCTTTACAGCAGAAAATGCACCAGAGTGGGCAAAGTTTGAAACATCAATGCAAATTAAAGAATATTTTCCAGTGGCTAATAGAAAGGGAGGCACTTATTCATTTGGGACTAATCTCCAAACCCCAGACCATATTAAGACTCTCCAATAACTAGCTTTTACGCTTGTCCAAAATCAACCGGTACATAAAGCGTATTGTATAAGCTAATTCGATATCCTCTTCATTCCAAATTTATTGAGCATTTCAGAATTTGTTGACTCCCACTACATAAACCGCCTTGTAACTTCGTTCTATTGATCATCTGAGAGGGTAATGTAATATATGTATGAGATTGATATATTTATTGTACTATGAATTATCACATCTGCTTGCATTATCAGACGTACTATGTCGATCGCACTGCTACTTGTGTGTTGACTAAATACGATGATCTACAAAAGTTTTAAGATCATTTCGTTCTAAATTTGAGAAGAAGAACTAGAGGAATACCCAATGGTGTGTTTCTGTGTGCTTAATTGCTAGAAGAGTACGTTGACACTAAATGCTTCATTTTGTGGGGAACATTGAACTAAATACAGGCAAATAAAACTACGTGAAATAATATCATGTTCCTGATTTGAATAATATACCAAATTCGGTTGAATTCCATTAACTAAATAAGAAACCTGCTGATAAACATGGTGCTAGCACATACACATGATGAATCAAATGTCAAGATAAGTAAATACTAAGAAGGAGCAATGTTTACTTTACAAGTGACGTATTTGCGTTGGTTTGCACCTAAATTTGATTCCTGGTCAACAACGTGTTTAACTTAGCCACAGAATAGAGTTCTGTGACTTAGCTTGCATCCTCGTCTTACAATAGATAAGAGTCCATCCTGGAGCAAAAAATATAAAATAGCTAACAGAAAACTGAAAGGACGGCTCAACTCCATCAGAAAACTCATAGAAATACTACCACAATCACAACTGTTTCTTGTCTACCAAGCATTAATAGAAAGCCACATGAGACATGGAAACTTGATATGGGGTCATTTTTGTCCGAAAAAATTCTGCTCACTGCAGAAGATACACAACAGGGCATTCTACCATATTGAATCGGCCCCAATTAAAGATCAGATACCATCCGAGCGATAAAGCGTTGAGAAGATTATCACATATGACAGGGCCATAATGGTACACAAGATTCTCAAGAAAAGGTGTACAGAAAATCTTAAGAGAAAGCTTACGAAGAGAACTCAGATCTCAAAATACGAAACTCGTAGAATAAATGATCTGCAGTTAACAAAACCACGGTTAGAACTCTCAAAAAAAGTTTGTCAGTGCTAAGGTCTGGAATGATATCCCGAACGCCATCAGCAATGTGGAATATACTCACCTCTTCAAGTACAAAATCAAAACCCATCTCTTGGGCCAATGAATGGAACCACTACAGAAATAGGATATCCCCTTTCAGGACCTCCTGGTAGATCAGTTCAAATACCCCTTTATTTATTCATGTAACATTTGTTTTTAATTTTACTTTCTGTGCAAATACCTTTATCCATTTATGCAACAATTGGAAGAGTATTTTTTTTTCAAACTTCATATAATTCAATCAATACTACAAATACAAGTATACACCTCACTAATACTAGGTAGTGCACAATTGGCTAGCCTGCTAATAACACTTAAAACTAAATATGGTAACAACTATAGGGAAAAATACAAAAGTAGAATAAAGATAATGATGTAAATATGAAATCATTAAAAGTTTAATAAGTTTGGACATGTCCATTGCTTATTGCGCCTGCAATAAATGTAGTAAGAACATCTGATGGCAATATTTGATGCTTTCATGACAATGTTATTTTGGACATTAGCATCAAAATGCAGATCTTGAAGCATTTGTAAAAGGGAGTCATAATAATAATAATAATAATTATTATTATTGTTATTATTATTATTATCCTAAAGCCAATTCTAAAAAACCTCAGACAATTAGCAAAAAAAATAAACCCAAATCATAAACATTAACAAATTTCCAAGCACAGAGGAAATACTACAGTTTAATTGCTTCACATTTCTTGGCATTTGCCTGTTTTTGACGTAACTTTGATGCATACAAAGAAAACGAAGATTCAGAAATCAAATAGAGCCTCTCTTCAATGCATCATTTAAAGATTTTCGATTGGTGGAGCACAAGCTCACATGGGACACATGCCTATACAAACTGTTGTACTCAAAACGTTGCAAAAAACAAAGAGGTACATTTGTGAAGTTTTGTCTTCTAAACATGCATATAGCCAGGTTACAAGGGCCCAATATTGGTGGGGGCAAACCAAAGATTTCATTGGTGAGCTGTGGGGCAGACAATGCGGTCTGGTGGGCAGTCAGTACGTTAAAAGATGCCCTGTTCTTTGTCCCATATAATTAAATGGGATGTATGTCAAGGTCTGGGGGTATCCTCTATAAAACACTGTGTGACCATACTTCTCAAAAAAACATATATTCCAGAATATTTCATATTTGACCATGGGTCCGCATGCCTTAATGTAGAAACTAATGACTATGAAAACACTGGGGCTGTTTATTAAAAAAGAGCTGCACTTTGTAGAAGATATATCAAGGACATCTAGCCACAAAATTTCGATGGAAAAAGTTTAAATGGGATGGTCAAAGCTTCCTATTAGAGATGCTAAGTTTGGAATATGCAAAAAGCTGCAATACGTTTTCGAAGTTCCTTGCATGCATTCAATTGCAGCTTTACGTCCTGTGAATGCAGTACAGTTTAACACATGGACTAGATAGAACATAACAGCATCTGCTGATCTAATTCCAGCTATTTTCAGTGTCCACATCAATTACAGTCTTGGATTCCTATTGGCTATACGTTGCTCCTCCTCACGGTGATCCCATTGTCTACACCTTACTCATTTTTGAATTTGCATCTGAAATTAACTTTTTTGTGTTCGTACACTGCTAAGCATGCTTGGATAGAAAGCAAAACTAAAACCTTGTCCAAAATAACAGCCCTGGCCAAGATCAATTGCAAAATAGAGTTAGTTGGTGTAATTTTGACATAACTGTAGGGTTGGGGTGGAAGTTGAAGTGGTTGTTAAGCTAAATAACGGGAACGAGCAGTAGGGCCGGTGCAAGGCACCACAAACTGGGTACTTAAGCGGGATGTACCCTTTAGAAACAAGCTTCTTTTGTTACTACACCCATTCTAATGCAAGGATGTGACAATCGTACTATTTCATTACAACAACGAATGGTAGGGTCATCTTGTACAAAAAACTTATGAACTGATGTTAAACTGTTAAACAATGAAAAAGTACAGCAGAAACCCGGATATAAAAGCATGAAAGATTAAATTTTAATGTCAAATAATTAGAACTTTTTCATCCTGGTATTCTAGCTAGGTTCTTATCAATGGTTCATTCTTTCTACTGGTAAATAGACTAAGCCTGTTTGCTTGTCAGTCCTTTTGGTGAATGCTTCAAAAATAGTCCATAAATTTTGTGATAGGCAGGTTCACACATATATTTTCAAGCACAAAGCCTTGGGTGGCTAACTCTATTACCATACAAACATTTTTTATAGAATAACATTTATAACAATATGAAGGCTCAGAAGAGCAGAAATAGAAGAATAATTTAAAATAAAGCAAGGCTTAAATTCCATGAAGACTTGGAATTTTTGTGCATTTGAGTTATTGTACTGCTTGTACCTTAAATTTTTCCTTATCGATACAGTATTTGTTATTCTGCTCCATATTTATTTTGCGTTAGGATAAAGTAACACAGAAATTAACATACTAATATAATCATTTAATTTTGTACATTACTTATAGTTTGCTTATATTGATTGGCATTTCCCTTCTTGCACCATGCTTGTGGGGATTCCTTTCGCTTTTGTTTACGTTGCTCTTACGGAATCGCTGTAATTAGAAAGATTACTGCATTGCTATTTTCTAGGGTATACTCGTACAGTAAATATAGAACAGTATGTATTTTCCTAAACTGTTTTGCTGTTTCATCGATTTCGTTAAGTAACAAGTAGTATAAATAAGGTTTGCTTTTTAGTAGTAAGTTAGATTTTCTAGGCTACTCTAAGTTATTCTAGGTCGTGCTAGGCAGAGATGGCCTAGGCTTCAGAAGAATACGTGGTTTGCGTATTGCTTTCTGGTTAGATTTCAGTTGCTAGTTTAGGCTAACTGAAGAGTTTTTGCATAGAGTTTGAATATTTATTAAATTGGTTGCGGATACAAATTCTGTCTATCATGAGGATACGATGAAATTTTCAGGCTATGACATCATAAGTTGCTGGACTATGAAATACGACAACAAAGGCATTTCAACGCTTCAGTTCCTCGTGTGTCCGCGTTCCTGCCACTGGTAGACTTCACGGAAAGACTTATCGCCATGATATAATATATTTCATCGAACGTTTATGTTTTAAACTATTAGCCGAACATTGTGGCAGTTTTTGCTGTACCTTAGCAACTACATCGCCCTTTTCTGCTTTTAGTAGCACGCAGTTTCGTGTGACAAGTATTGCGATGGAGTACATGAATTGCGGATGTTAATTATACTGTGTACACACGGCCCTGGGTGTTAAGGGTTTGGGTTACTGTTTGAAAAGGGTTCGAATGTAGAAAGGTTTGGGTGTGCTTTAGAGGGGTTTGGGTGTGCTTCGGAAGGGTGTGGATGCAATTAAAACAATCAAAAACTTCCACTTACTTGATGAAAATAACAACAACAGTTAGTTCAACAAAGTTTGAAAGAAAGCAACGTATGTTTATTACCGTGATTGACAAAAACGTCAATAAGTGGCTCCAGTTCGTTAATACCTTCCATCTCCGACATCATTGAGCAGACGTTGATGTAAAACGCACCTCTCTACAGAAAATGAATTCTGGAACCTAATGTCGTCTTCTCAAAATCTAATGTACCACTCTCTTCTCACCAACACTGAAATGAGCTATGCGAACTTCCTTCTACAATGCTATATGAAAGTGCGGAGGGGATGACCCGAAAGCGAAAACCACGACGTAATGGAAAAACAATAGGCTTTCATGCGGTTGTCAGAGAGCAAGGTCTTCTTACACACAAAGACAATAAGTTCTACTATCAGTGCTGAAAAGGTGCGTTATAATGGGCAGGGGGGCAAGAAAAGAGCTGGGGCAAAATTTAGTTAGAGGTCCAATCTCCAATTTCGATGTCATACTATTCATTAATCTCTTTTGTTATGATGAAATAGTCAAGGGACCATCCACATAGTACGTACGCATAGGGGGGAGGTTCAGGGAAAATCAGTGTAGAATGGTAGAGTATTGTTTAGAGACTTTTAGTGGACTGGGTCAGAGTGTGAGTAGAGAGAGAGAGAAAACATGAGGTGAACGAGTTAGGAGTTGGGGATTGAGTGTTGTTAGGGAATAGCGTAATTTCAAGTTGATTGAACTACCTGGTTTTGTAAATAGATATATTCGGTACTTTATGTTGTTAAGTTTTGGCTGGATTCGCTTCATGACATCAGTTTTTTCGCTCTACGGTCTACAGCAGTGACAGGGACGGAGCTTAAGGGATATAGAGGGATAGGGGGTACGGGGGATATATATTTATTGCTACCCAGTAATTGGGGTTTGCATCTTGCATGTAGTGGGATATGACCTTAATTGCCAATGGCATAATTATCTGCCGATAAAAGAGAGTATTCAAGAAAATCAATTTTAAGACTGTTTGGGGGCAAGTTCAATGATTTCTGATCAAGATACTATCTTCCTTGCGCTGCCTTGCAAAAATGTTGCCGCAAACTATCAAAATTCCATGTCGCCCATACCATTCTTGTTATTAGGAGATGCGTTCTAAGCCAAAGCTAAGGGTTGTGGTTTTCTGGGAGCTCAGCCCCAGGCCCCTCTTTTCCTCTTCACGCCATGGCCTTTAGTAGAGGTGTTTATTTTCTTTCACTTACTAACACTCATCAGAACAGATCTAGAGAATTGGGCCTCCAAACTAAGAATAATAGCTCTGCAACAATCGGAGGTACTTCGATGAATTTTCTAGAAAGTTAGGAATGTGGCCTAAAAAATACTTTCTAGCAGCCACGCTCAATTTGATGCCACCTCTGCTCCAGATGCTGCAGGTAGAAAAAGGAACTGGTCTTCACGTTTCTTTTTATAGGAAACATCTATGAAAAATGAGGCTGAAATTAGGCAAGAATTAAGAAAAGTTTAAGAAACTTAGACAGGCTGAATTTCAAATAATAACTAGCAAATTTCTTATCAAACTAGCAAGAAAATAGAGTGAACATTCATTGGATGCCTCACAAAACCTGGGCATCCTTTTCCTTGCACCACAAATGACTAATTTGGGTTGTTATTGTCATTGGAAGTCTTTAAATTTAAGAAGCATTTAAGGCTGGATTTGAGGAGATAATAAGAAAAGTCCAGGCTGAAGCCAGAGTTTGTTTCTTATAAAAAAACGTGTATAGTAATATTTTAAGGGTACGTTTGAAAGCCTAAACATTTGGGGCCATACATGTATGAGGTCTAAAAATATTCGCAATTTTTACCCCCTCCCCATGTCTGAAACAGCCTTAAATCTTTAGACACTCTCCACTACGACGTCTAAATCGTGTTACCCTCCCTTCCAACACATGCATATATTCAAAACGGCCAACTGAGATACACACCTTTGTTATAAGAAAAAGGTTTATGAGAATATTCAGGCTCAGAATCGCTGAAATTTAAGAATAATTTAAGAATAATGCAAGGCTCAAGTCTCATCAAGATTTAGAAAATTTGTGTATTTGAGTCACAGCACTGCTTGTAGATTAATAATGCTGTCTGGCTCTCCTTCTTTTCAACATATACTTCAATGCACTTATTCACTGTGTAAATGGATAAATTTATAGTCAATTTGGCTTCATAAATAAATCTGACTTTCTTTTTAATCGTATATATTGGCTCCAGCTCACTGATGACGCTGCTATGGTCGTTTTAAAAGAAGGACTCCTCTAAAGGTATGCTGGACAGTACATTCTTCTCCCTTCTCCCATTCCTAAGAAGTAAATCAATAATATGAAGTAAGTTGATAGCTAGGAGGGCGCTTTTCTTACACTCAACTTTATGAGAAACTGAAAACGTGGTCCACCTAGTAATATAAGAAGCTGAGAGAGTGATCCAGCAAGAAAACGTTTTTAATGCTTTAAGTCGTATGAACTAACCGCTTCTCACGAGCTTTTACTAAAGCGTTTTGTCCTCAAAAGAACAATTTCGTCTACAATGGCTTTTTACTTCACCCCCCTCTTCTACGCCACTGCTTACTATCATTTTGTTGCTTGCTTTGCTGAAAACTAAGGCCATAGACGTAGGAATCGCAGAGCGTAGGGGAGCACTTAGCCGCCACTTTGTACAACTTCATGGCAAAGTGCCCCTTTGCAGTTTGTAGAGCCATCATGTTTTGTTTGTGGGGGTGCCTCTGAGCACATGTGCCCCCCATCATGCTGATATACGAGAGGTATCAACTCTCAAATGCTTCAAAAAGAAATTGAAAGCACATCTATTGGCTGATAAAAAATAATAACTGAAAACACGACCCCCTGGAAGACCAGCAATATTAGTATTATGCCTGTTAATTTTTTCTTTCTTAATGTATTGTTTAAATTGTATATATGAATATGTAATATTTTAGTTGCTAAAGGGCTATGTTTGTTCGTGTGTAAATAATTGATTACATTACATTACATACATTACATTACATGTACAACATGAACAAAATGAGATGTAAAATGATACACTTTTACAAACCCTACTGATGCACACTATGAGTAAATATGATATTTAGAGTTTCTTACTTATGAATTTTCACAACGTTTTATTCATCATAATAAGAAAGTCCTTGCAAAAAATTAGTACTGCCTTGATGATCTTTCTCTTGAAACTGCTACACGATTTTTTATAAGAAAAAGTTTATACGAAAATGAGGCTCAAATGGCCAAAATCTTAAGAAAATGTTAAGAAAATCACCAGCTTCAGCTTCCAAAATTAAGTATTTTTGTTGGCCAAAATTCGATATTAGGTCAATATTACATTCAAAATGTTAAAAATTCTAGTATACAAGATAAACAGGGAAAGTGTAGCCCATTTAAGCCAGTTTATTTCAATAAAAGTATAGAAGCTTTTAAGAAAATCTCAGGTTCAATATAGGGAAAAGTTAAGAAAATCGAGGCTCAGGCAAAATGATGATTTTGTTATGAAAAGAAATGTGTAGTTGAAATATCAATGGTTACCCATTCTCCCTGCTTCCTTGCAGAAAGAACTTATGCACGATTGTAGGAAAGAAGAAAATTTTCTGAAAGATTCAATAATTGACATACACAGTGGTGAGAGTTAGGCTTCTCGCAATCCATACCATGTACTTGTTGGAGATACGCATCCCTGAAGATCATGAGCTAAAGGGTATTCCCCAAAGGAAATCTGGGAGCATGCGTAGAAGGCGTACTTTCTGTTGACTTCAAAAGCAAGACAATCCGGGGAGTTCTCGGAATCCTTAACAAATACTAGAAGTTTATCTAGACAAAAATAGAGATTTTCATTTAGCTCCGCTTTGAGGTTGAGGATTTCCGTTTTTATCTGCAAACTTATTACTTTTGAGTCTGAAATAGGTTTCTTCAGACTTTTGAGTCTGAAATAGGTTTCTTCAAAGTTTCTTAGTTTCATGGGCAAAATTGCAGTGAAAATGTAAACAAAACGTTGACAAACTTATAGTATTGTAGCAAAAAAGATGCGCAAGTGCGAGCTAAAAGCTAAACCCTCTATAAGTCGATCTTTTGGTAAGAGGCAACGGCATCAACTTTGTTTAAAGTTCCTTAGTTCTTTACTTGTATTTCAAAGTCTCTTGAATTTAGGCCGGCTTGTACTAGGTTGCTTATAAACTGGTTTCTTGTAAAAACATGTAATGTTAACGTGACCTTAAACATTAAATTTTGCTTTTTTCCTGATCCCTGACTAACAGTAGGTGCAGGCATTTACTTTAGATAGCTACAGAATACAGTCACAAAGATGGACGGGAGAAGCCTTTTTGTGGTCCTGCCTCCTTAAACAAGTTAGGATTGTGTGGTAACTATTGTTTACTCCTGTACATGCAAAATGTTTGATGTGCACAAAGGCATGGCGCTTTCGGTTTCAGAGCCTTCAGAACACTTCCACTTTGGTTTCCGGGTGCACGAGGTTATAAGAGTTTCCACTTTTTTAGATGACCATTAACAGGATATCTTCAATACTTCCTTGACTTCCTGACACCTGACATCATATTGGTAGTTGCTGGTCAGAATGCCGTTGATTAAGCGATTCTTTCCTTTGATTGCATTCTAGTTTTTCCATAGGTAGCGTTTTTGCTGTAGAAATCGATAAATCTCATAAAAGGGGCATATACATAGAGTATACACCTGCTCTTTGCATGATGATGCTCACATTATCATCATCAGGAGAATCATAGAGTTCTTGAGCAAAAAACAGGCACCCCTCAAGGTTGTAACATGGAGGAATTGCATATTGCACTCACTCGAATGCTATGAAGTTTCTTGTTCACAGTTGCTTTAAAATGTTTACTTTTTGTTTTGTGAGTGCATCTCATTTCCTATTACATGCTTCTTTTTATAAGAAACTACTTTATAAGGAACCTACATGTAGGGCGGAAATATTTAAAAAAACTTATACTACTAACGAAAAAACCTAAGAAACTTTGCAATTTGAAAAATTTGCATATATTTATATAACTTCTTTCTTATCTTGCTTGTGCCTTTAGTCTTGACTTGTAGATAAAATCAATGGTAAAATTCAGAATGTTGATGCTATCTTATGTCTGTACCACTTCTAAGACACTATATGTGCAGCAGTGGTGTAGAAATAAATCGATAACGATAACTAGGGAAGGGGGCTCTATTGCTAGCTAGGGGGCTCTTTTCTTGTATGTATCTTTATAAGAAACTTTCAAGTCAATCCACTCAGTTATATAAGAAAATGATAATTTCATCCCAAATACAACGTATTTTTAATACCCTATAACCTGTAAACTAACAATTTCTCGACAGCTCTTTGAATAGAAAATAGCTTTTTACAGTAGAATAATGGGTCTTCTGATTCTACTTCAAAAAATTTATAGAGCTAGGGGGCTGAGCCCCCATCAAGTCACTGCTAGGGGGGCTGCGCCCCTTCTTCTACACAACTGATGTGCAGTGAAAATTATGGAACTAGTAAGGAACTCTCAGTACTAGAATGTGATAAAAAGAGGCCCAAAATAAGGAACTGTTAGAACTAGACCCTGATTTAAGCCCAGCTTGCAATACAAAAATGTTACCCAGGGCGATCCCGGACTCAACCCGGGTTGGTTTGCACTTACACTATAAAATCCAACGTGGTTTAATCCTACCCAAGTTGAACCCCTGGACAACATTTTGTAGTGTAGGCAGGGCTTTAGGTTCCTTATAAAAAGGGTGTACTCTCTTATCATTATGTAGATTTTTTATTGAATATTCACTGCTTCCTCGATAAATTAGTATTTGACTATTGTGAACATTTGAAAGCCTGCCTCTATGTGCATACGGTAATTATTAAGTAATTAATAAGGAAGAAAATTATTAAAAACATAGGGAGCTTCCCTCTGATTCGATACCATGGCTACAACAACAGCATACAGATTCCTTTTGCTGAGGAAGCAATGCATTACTGTCGCTGAGTATTGTACGGAACGAGGAATATATGAATGTAGAATGTACCCACTAGACACTTGATCAAAAGATGCCAAAAAATTTGTGAAAGAAATATACTGGAGATTAATGATACTAGAAAGTAGCCTACAAAGGCAAACTGAAAGCAGATTCTCTCATTGCAAGCAGATTCTGCAGACCCAGAAACACTACTGAAATAATATATCATGAAGTAACATATTTTCGTATCAACTTCATGAAAGGCTTGAGAAATTGAAGCTATGCAAACAAATAACACCTAAAAAGTGCTTGATCAACTGGAAAAGTTGAAAACCTGACTTTCTATCTCTTACCTAAAGCCTAGGTAGGACCAGTAAGACTGTACAATCAATCCAATTGCCTGTCATCAGATTTTATAAATAAAGGCAGTGTGGCACCTACATTATGCTGAAAAAATGAGTGTGGTTCCTAGTTTTCCGATAAGCAGTATCAACTAGTTCTTGACATTACAAGAAAGTTGGTCAAAAAGTCGGCCATGCTGCCAGAGAGTTGGCTACAGTGTTTTCCGTAACCTTTGTTTTAGTAACAGTAGTTGATCAAATGGTTGAAACGTCCCCCCTCCCAATGGAAAAGTACTTCGGCAAATCTCTTAACTTATCTTAGACCAGGTAAAGCAGAATGTCTAATAGTAAAACCGACTTCCTTACCAAGTATTGCAAATGTCCTTATAATTTCCTTCCACATATATTTCGAATGAAGACACTCAAAACGGTGTATAATTCATTGTAAAATGCTTTTATATTTCGTGCAACATAGCCAATGTTACATGCTATTGAATGGCGCGAGCCCATTTGTTATACTTTCCCACGCTTTCACAAATACAGGATTACAACCAAATCCGGGAATTCAGGGGAAACTAGGGAAATTTATGCTTCATCAGAGAAAATCAGAGGCAGAAGAAGTATTTTTAAAAATCAGGGAAAATCAGGGAAGTTTCAAGCTTCATATTGTTTTATTTCAGAGCAATGACTATCTTATACTCAAATTAAAATTTGAATGGTCAAAAGTAGTCAATGTTCTCCCAAACCCCATATCTGTCTAAAGAAATAATAAAATCCTAATTGAGGGATATGAGAAATTCAGAGTGAATCAGGAGGGATGAGTAGGACTTCACTGTAAATATCAGGGAAAATCAGGAAATTTTTCTTGAAATACTGGTGGCAACCCAGAAATGGAAAACGAAAGTATGTGCACTGCCAAGAATACGAGTCAGGCATCCTTAGCCATAGTCACAATCGTCCTTGAAAGTTCACTTGCGACAGTGGGGGCAGTGGATATTGCCCTCCCCAACAACTTAATGAGGTTATATAGGGAGGTGCCTTACACCAAAAAAAATTAGTAATTGATTCTACATGCCTCTGAACTGGCAACAGGAGAGGGCTAGAAGGGCTACAGCCAGCAACAGGAACGTGTTATCCCCTTGTCAGAGGCTTCTAAACTCTTACAAAGGGATACCAGGGGCATCAAAATGACATTCAAAGTGGAGCGGCCTGGTCACCACAGTTGGGAATAAGATCAGAGCAGATATAGTGAAACATGCTATTTCTTGAAAACAGTGGGACTCTCGCCCCCCCGGCTTTGACGCCCGTGGATCATCGATAAACCACGCAAATCAATTAGATCATGAAATGTTAAAAACATACACTCAATTCTTCCATTCTTCTTAAAGTCCTTACTTACTTCAAAATTTCCTTCTTATTTCCTTACAATTTTCATTTCCGCAACGAGTCGGCCGAGGCAACCAGTGTTGGTGCATGCGTAGTACGTTCAAATGTGGATTCCCCTTTGGCTGCCCTCGGCCGAATCTGCTAAATGAGAAGTTCAAATAGTTTGAACTTTTTGATTGTTTCCATCGACCGATAATCCCCTGACCAATCAAATGGCAGATGGCACTATCGTCACAATAGCAAGCAGGCAATATTTACATTGCAACAGGAGGCAGGCAATGTATCAACTCGAAAAGAAAGGCTTCGGAAATGTAGCCGTGAGGAAGTACTAACTTGTAAATCCCGAGGTAGACTACATCGTGCAGCATGCAAGAGGCTTTTGTGGAAGTTGTACGAAGGTAATGATGTTTGTGGCATCCTTCAGGCAGGGGTTTAAATGACAATCGTGTGAAGAACAACGCTTTTGAAGCCATTGGTTTGGCATACAATTATCTACATCATCCCCCACTACAAGATATGCTAGAGTGTGAAAGTCTATTGAAGCTAATGGCAAAGCGTTCTGCAGGTGAAATGGATTCTCTTTTCGCATGATTTTGTGATTCTGGGGCCTCTACGTTCTAATAGACATTCACACTTCCCGGGGCCAGTCATTTATAACTCTGGATACAGGGGCAATTTTCAAAAATATGTAGAAAATTTCATACCGAAAGTCGAGCCGAAATTGCTATCTACAGAACTAAGGTTCCATGTAAATTTACCGTAAGCATTTTAGTGTTGCTTTCTTCATTGCTATTTTGCTTTAATCTATATGACAAATTTGCTCTAGAACTTTCCTTTAGAGCAATCCATACCCCTCAGGATCCTCCAGGAAGCTTCGTACTCCCAATTGTCCTTGGAAAGGTGTTCATGGCCTCCCCGACTGTACCCTGTCTCGGTATCCATGGTTGTAAATGATTGACCCCTAAATGTTTGGCAAAAAATAATTCAGTAAATAGGTTTCATTTCTTGGACTAATGAAATGTAGTTCTCCTTTTCTGTCCTTCCTCTGTCAAATGCCTCACCCACACTCAGCTTTTTCATGGCAGACTTATTGTTTAGCCATATTCATGATTCACAGGAGATCACATGTCAGTCGATCGAGGATGCCGAATTGGTGCATTCGTTTAAGTGGAAACCATCAACTCACTCGGCCGAGTGGGCCTAATCGGCCGAATCGGTTTATTCATTCAAGTGGAAACCCGCCTTTATGGTAAGGAAATTCCTCACAAGTGGAAACGCTGTTCTTAAGGCTAATTGGTCCGTATTTTAGCATATACTTCGGTGACTACCAAGAAGGGGAAATGGAGTTGGATACCAGTTCAATACATTGCAATTATCCAAAGAAAACTTCGCCATCATGAGTGCAACTAAAGCACATTTAAAAGATGAACTTTTAGACATTATAAGAGAAATTGGAGTAAACAAAGATGACTGTCTTGTTTTTGATATGAACAAGCTTTTGGCAAGATGGAATACAACCCACGAAGGCCAGTTCAAGCGTTACGGTTTTGGCAAAATGAGCGACTTTCTTCGAAGTGAAGTAGGAGTTCAGAAGTTAGATGGTAAGCATTGGATCAAAATTACAGATTGTGATACATCCCACGAGACAGAGAAGGGTGCTAGTGCAAAGTCGATTTCACATCCTGCAAATCGTATTGATACTGAAAGTACCTCGACTGCTACGATTTCGCCAAGAAATGATTCGGTTAGGCCTAAATCCACACAGGGCCTTCATCAACTAAAAGTTGAGGTTCTAACATCAATTCTAGACTATATGGAAAATAATGAAGAAAAGATACAAAGTCGGTCATATCTCACGCTAGACGAACTTAATTTAGCATGGGCCCAGAAGCATGGAAGTATAAGCTTTAAAGAGAAAGGTTTTGGCAGTTTCAAATCATTTCTTGTTGATAAGTTAATGTTTCAGCAGCCAGAAGGACAAGAGCTGTTTGATTGCTTTACAATCAGTCGTCGATGTATAAAAAAAAAGCTGAAACGTCTCGAAGGCAGAGAAAGTAATAGGAGCGTTACGAACACACAAACCGGCAGCAACGAAAATAATCAAGTTAGTGAAGAACCTGGAGATAACACACTAAAGCAAGAGGATGTTACACTTAATGCTATGAAGAATGCAGGTTGCAAAAACACATTTGAAAGCGTGCTTTCTAGCGACGAATTTAGTCAATCATGTACGTCATATCAGTCTGAAATCCCTGCAGCATCTGCTTCACAAAACACGACCGCTGAAACTCATGTAACAACTAAAGGTTTTTCGGCAGAAGAGTGAGTATTGAAATGCTGCTTGTAGATGAGTAGTGTAGATAACAGACCTTGAATTGTGATGGGAGAAAATCTATGAATGCCAAATGCCTTTCTCCTTCGCATATCGGTTGCTATTGTCACCGGCAGTGTTTCCACTTTCAAAGAGTGGGAAAGGCTTCAATGAGGTTGTATATAGAAGTGCATTACCAGGGGTGAATTCTAGGGGGCTCAGGGGGGCGGAGCCCCCTTGTAAAAATTTCTGCTCATTTTTGGGGGGCTCAGCCCCCCTAGAATTCTTCCATTGGCTTAGCTTTTCAGAGTTTATTGGCTTTGCTTCTAAAGTGTTATGATCAATTGTGCACTGCTATATGGTTATTGACGCATCTCTTATTGTTGATTATACTATATTAGTATTAAACTGTATTATCAAGTCTCCATCTTTGAAAATAGAGGCGTGGTTGTAGCTGGGCCACACCCAAACTATGGGCGTGGTTGTGCCTAGAGTCCCCCTTGTTAAAATTTGTAGAAATCACCACTGTGCATTACGCCATCAACATTACCTATAGCTTCTACATCCATGCCCCCCGCAATCAGTTCAGCTCTAGTGAATATACGTTTTTGTCGTCAGTTCAAAACGGTTTGATAAAATAGCGAAAGGGTGGTCAAATTACTTTTTGCATACAGATATAGTATGATACAAATGTCAGATATTCTTATTCCGTGGTGCCCATAATTAGCGAGTTTTGATAAATTTCTATGCCCTCAGGAAGTTTTTATTTTTCCAGTATGTTCCCAACGTAACGCACTAAAACTATACTCAAGCCTAGGCCAAAAGTAGAAGTGATGCACTAAAACTATACTCTTGATGTTTGATCTCTTGATGCCATTGAGATAGAAGGACTAGAGAGCTCGCTAGGTCACGTGATAGTGATCTAAAAAAGTAAATTCAAAACGGTAGCGTAGTAAAAAGATCACATGGAAACTACGCTCGCACTGCAAGTTTAACAAACGTTTGAAATATGATTAATGGGGATGTATACTGGAAATAGATTATTATTTCCGTAATATTAGCCTCTTGCGCTGCGTACAATTGTACACGTATATAGCCGAAAACATCAGGAACAGATGAAATCCAGATTTTTGTCTCATTGCACCAGTTAGCTCCTAACTCAAAAAAGGCTGAAAAAATCAAAGTAGAGGGGGTATAAGTTGATAGAGCTTTATTGTTCGTTTATATTGAAGATTGCTGGGTGATTATTTGCTGACAAAAGCATGTACATACAAGGCAAATGCAAAGATGTTGGTGAGTTGTTTTTCTGTCGTAACATCCCTCCCCTAAGGAAACCCTGGAATTTTCTTGCACATTCAGAACGTATAGAAGGAGGACTATCGTATCGTATATAATTTTTTTATAGTTAATGAGTATCAAATTCTTCATATCCGCCCCATTAGCTATGCAGTGATGTCCAAATGGGAGGATATGATGCCCCCAAAATGTAAGGAAAGTATTTAGGCACATTTCTGTGGCAATGTACTACAAAACTTTATGAGATGCAGAGAAAGGATATGCTAACTTTAGGTTACAAGTTCAAGACATGCTAGAAGGCCACTTCACAAAGTGAAAGTGGCTGCCCAAACTTTTTGCTTCTTATTAGCCACAGTAATCAATTGTCATGGGTGCTGAAGTAACGGTTTAGGGACAGTAACAGGGGTCGCGGCTCGAGTATTTGAGTGGGGGGGGGGGCCGATAAAATTGTAAAT
>WIPJ01005086.1:38098-61700 GCA_018155075.1 Cassiopea andromeda
GGGGGGGGGGGAATAGGATGCAAAACTTTTTTTCTGTTTTGGCTTTTACATTGTGGCCATCTTTCTAGTGACCCCAAATCATGCCATATAAGATCATTTTGAAGACATATAATAGTGCACAACTGCCCCTCAATTCCAAAATTCACTCTCTGGTGAGGTCAAATTTTTAATTTCGTCCCATAACTAACGTCTGAAGCTACAATTCCCAACTTTTTATCGCACAAGTATCCACAGAGGTACATCACTAGACCAAAATTTTACGGAGATTCCAGATTTGATGTCTAAATTGTCTTTTGAGGTCGTACAATTGAGATGTAGCCCTAAGTCATCAGAAAACCTTGGAATTTTGATCCGATTTTTGCCTATTTAGTCAAAACCTTTTGTGTTATCGCCAGTTATCAATAGAGAGACTGTCATTAGAAAGTAGAGGAGGCTTCCAGCTTTCAAAAAATTGGTGAACCATTCTTAAAAACTTTTAGGAAATGTATATTGTTATATTTGGATGTTCAACACTTAGCATCATTTTTAGCCATTCAACTACACTCGCTTTTTATAAGAACAATTTTATAAGAGCACGAACCTGAAAATTGGTGGAAAATGTAGAAAAATTAAGAACAAGACTGAGCTTGAAGCCTTGTCGTAAAATATATTTTTGGAAAACGGTGCAGAAGCTTTCCGCTAACAAATGAACATGAAACGACCTTCCCTTGTCCATCTGACGAAAATTGACAGCCTGGACACTGTTATTAATCTTTGCAAATTAGTTGCTCCTAGCGAAACTAGACACTGTGCTAACATTGTCTATTTATAATTGTTTATAAACTTTTTCAATAAAACACATTAATATTTAAGAGAGATCATCTTGGTTGTAGCATTTGGCTCTCAATCAATCAAAACTGCCAATGTTGTCTTGTGTATTGTCTTTCTATGTATTTCTAAATGGTCTATACGCTACTAATTTAAAAACAAATTAAGAACAATTCAACCTCAAAACTCAGCCTCAGCCTCAACCGTATCATATACAAAATCTCTAAATTGCGCAGCGTCTCTAATTTCATGTTCGATTTCATCTTCATCTTCCAATATATTCAGAATTGCTTCATCCACTTTATTAATGACTTCAAGTCTCTATTGAAGTTTTACCAATTGGTGTCGTAAGCGTGCTTCTTGAGCTGGGTCAGAGGACTTCAATAATTTATCCACATCGTTCTGCACGTTCGAAAGGTACTTTCGTTTGGCTTTTCGAATCTTTCTCAGCTTCTCCAAATTCTCCATCGTAAACAAATCCGGCTCGGTGGACCACTTTCTACGGGAACCCCGTACTTTAATTCAAAAAATAAATACCTACAAGATTCGATCTAGCGAAATCATTCCTAAATTTCTAATCCATAAAACTACCTAGCGTCTAGGTTCCCAGCTCAGGTCCTAACTATCCCAACTAAACAAAACAAAACGATGTCTCTATCTAAATAATCAAACATTAACGCACGCAGCACACTGTCTGCGTAAAACGTCACTCAAAAAGTTTGTTCTTTTCCGACAGGCCTAAATCCAAAGAGGATCTATTAAAGATTGAAGTTCTAACATCAATTCAAGATTATATGGAAACGAATGCAAGAAAGATGCAAGGACAGTCACTTTTCAAAGTAGATGAACTTGATTCAGCATGGACCCAAAAACATCCAAATTCAAACTTTAAAAAGAAAGGCTGTGGCAATTTCAAATCTTTTCTTGCAGATAAGCTGAAGCTCCGGCAGCCAAAAAGTAAAAAATATCCTGATTCCTTTATCATTACTCCAGACATTGTCAAAAACAAACTGCAACATCTTGAAGGCGGAGGGAGCAAAAAGAGTAGTGTTAGTACGCAATCTGGCAACGATGCAAAGATTCAAGACGGCGAGGAATCTGTAGGTGAATCCGCAGAAAGAGATAAATGCAAACCTGCTGCTACTGTTAATGCAACCTGCAATGATAGTAATACAGTTGAAGGATTGCAACCTTGCAACGAGCCTAACCAAATTTGCATCCAACCTGAGTCTAAGTGCCAGACAGAATCTACCTCAAAAAGCATGATCAATGACGTACGTGTAGGAGATGAAGGACTCTCAGAAGAAGAGTGAGTATCAGCTTTATATAATCAGCTTTTAATGCTACAAACTATTTTGTAATAAAAAAAGTGGCTTATAAGTGGCAATATTGGGCTTTTGATACCTAAATTTGATAGATACATATATAACCTGGCAGGTGCACATGAATTGCAATACACCTTTCACTGACAATTAGCTCACAATTCAGAACCCTATCACTGACATCTCACGACCTTTCAATATATGATATCTAGATTTTTTGTGGAAAATCACTGATAGTTGAATTTTTAAAAAATACCAATTGGCATTTTCAGAATACAAGTAAACCAGTACTGAATCAATTCCCTTTTCTTCCCTTGAATCTTCTTTGTAAATACACATATTACTTGAGCAAATAGAGAGGAAATTGAGCACTTGCATTTAACACATTAATGTAAGTACATTAGAAGTATAAGGTAGCACAACTAAGTGAAACATACCTTCACTATTCCATACCCGTGGGTACTTCGAAATGGCAGGTTCATACATGGCTCATGGCTGGTAAATACTTTTAGCGTATGCCAATAAATGCAAAAGGGCCCCAGCATTTACATTTTATTTCCTGCAATTTTTTTCTTCTGGACAATTGCTACTACCAGAAAATTGTGTTGGTTGTGGTAAAAGTATCTAACAATGCATAATTGTGCAGCCTATTCTCCTGTCCTTAATCTTTCTTGTTATCGATTACACATTCATTGCATGTTTCTAGCTTTTGAAGCTTGTCATCAAAATTAATAACATGAAGCTCTCGACACCTTCAAAGGATAGTGGAAGAACTAAAGAAATTTCATTCCTCCTCTTTATTTTTTCAACTACAGCAACAGCAGTAAATTCCAACAACAGTCAGGTATGAATAGCAAATATGAAATTGTAAGTCACTTGTCCAAATTGGTCCCATATCAACTCGTTTAATACAATATATCCACTTCTATATTAGATTTCTGGAATATCACGTTCCTAAACATCAACAACACAGTGAAAACACATATTTCAAGATTGAGCAAAAAGTTGGAGTGGTTGAACGAAAATAACACAGCATACAAGCATTTGTATTTAGAACTTAAGCACTAAAACGCCCTAAACAACAATGTTTAGGACATTTTAATGCTTGCATGTCCCATCTACATTACAAAGTAACATGGAACAGGGATAAGTAAAAACTACAGAACTTAATTTCGTTCGACAACCTCATTAATTTAGGCTTATGCTGAGTGTCGGAGTTCCTTCATTATACAAAACTTCTCAATAAGAGAAACTTTCTACCGTGATGACACGGCTTTGAATAAAAGGTACCACCTATCCCCCTTTTTACCGTCACGGAGGATCATGAAAAGCACGAAGAACCACCTACCCTCAAGGCATGACTTAATTATTGAACAGCCTCAAATAGCAGCTCATTGGTAATGACCATCAATGACACTGACTATGAACAAGGGCAGTGGAGCATTCCGTTGAATGGAGGGGGGTTCCTAGTTATCTTTGCTAGGCTGTGGTTAAAAAGCAATACAATTCTTACAGAAAAATCAGGAACCAACGTTCTCCACTTCCCAGGTACTACCGCTCATGACAGCCTTTTTGAAGAAATATTTGCTGCGGAAGCAAACCCTGCAGATTTTCAGCTGTCCACTCGCCAGACAATGTGTAGGTGGTTTAGATCGGATATGCCTAAAGTATGACAGAACGGTAGCATTGGTTGTTTTGTAGCCCACATCCAGGCAACAATTGCTAGAGAAGGATACTGCATTTACTTAGGTTGCAAGAAACATGTGAATTTACGTTGTTCATGATGTGTTTCAATATGTGCACATTTACGTGCATGCACATTTATGAAGTACCTTATTACACGAAATTGCGGGTGCGACTTTATCAAAGAATGCCTCCATAAAATTCCTTAATATAAACCTTAAATTTAGTATATCCTTCATTTCTCGTGCCTTATTTTTTGGTAACCCTAAATTTTTGTGTGTATGTTGATGAGTTTTTCATTGAACGCTTTTGTTGCAGTTTTTAAGAACACATTTTTTGCTCAAAAATTTGCGAGATAAATTGCGCGTGGCACTTCTCTTCAAACTTCTATGGTGTGTTTTGAAATACAGAAATATTTTGGTTCTGTATTTGTATTATGAGGTAGCCTTATTAAGAATATCGACCAGTGCAGGACGCGTGATAGGCTAAATTTGAGGCTGATATCATTTAAAATGTGATACTTCCTTAAGAAAGAGTCTCAATAATCAATCCTCATAATAAAAATTAAGTAGAAAATTCCGTAATTAATGTAACTGAAAATGCATTTGAGAGGAGAGATTTCCCTAATTAATGTACTTGAAACTCTGTTTCTTTGAAAAATTTGAAAGCTAGAAGCAAGTAGCCAGGAGGCCGAGGACAAAGCCTTTTTAGAGTATCAGTATTTGACTCAGTACATATAATTTTCCATCACTTTCACATTTGCCTGAGTAGACTCGCTCATGATAAGATATCTACTTTCAAGATCGAAGTTTGTTTCTTCCATATTCGTGAAATATAGATTGGAAGGTGGAGTCGTACTGTCCATCCTAGAATGGAAGTCAATGATGAAAACATGTTTTCCTAGTATGCTAAGGGCATTTTCTGACGTTCTAGAGAAAGTGATTTTAGAACATTTTTCTGGGGCGAAGCAATAGCGTGGTGGGCTGTGTCTTGTTGGGGGGCCGAGCCCGTTTAACTGCCCCCTTTTTAGGTAGCCGCTAAACGGACTCTGCAGTGACTAGGAATGCAAAGGATTGAGGGATTATGCATGTTCAGGATGCAAGAATACAATTGTTTAAGGCCTTGAAAAACAACTCAATTAAGGGGGTAGATTATTGTTGTAATACTGGGGAAATAGAAAGAGCTTTGATGGAGGCGTATTCACCCAAAACGTTTGATGATGCATTAGACATTCTCTCTTACACATCTAATCAAGGGCCCACCATGGTTGGGCCCGAAGGAAAATTTTCAAATTTGAGGTCTTTAGATGCCTGGAAAATACTATTTTGGAACTATTCTTTGAAATGGTACAAATAGAATTTACATAAGGTACAATCTGAAAAATGAAAACTGTACGCTGAGGCTGCTGATGAAAGAGCCATGCAACTTCAAAACAAATGATTCAACTATCTGTAATATAAGTCTAATTTGACTTGAAGATGATGCATATTACAGAAGACATCGAAATTACTTCATGACCGACAATGTTTGTAGTCCTACCAGAGAATGCACTATTTTGTTGCTAAACACAAGCGTTCTGTGCATTGAGAATCATTGTTCAGTTCACTTTCTTCACCACCGCTAATGGCTTTCTGCTTTTTCATTTAGTTTTATGCGCAACTATCGAGATGAAAGCGTTGATGTTAGTCCACTACCGCCGCCCTCATGCTTCCAGCGTCCCTGTGAGTCCAGCATGAACCCAACAGAAATGCCAACTACTTCTGAAAGCCATGCAACTATTGGTAGGGGTGAAAAGGTGAACAGTCATTCTCAATGCACAGTACGTTTATGCTTGGCAAAAGATTTAGTTTTCTCTCTTGTAGGACTGCCAATGTTGTCTGTTGAGAAGTAATTTTGTGCCCCTCAAGCATTTCGGCGTCCCCTCAAAAACTCTAACTAGGGGCAGCGGCCCCCCTACTACCACGCCACTGGGGGCACGGCCCGTAGAACTCCTGGTGACTCTCGATGAAGTTGATACGTAAAAAATACTCTTGCATCAATGACTTAAATCCGAAAAACATTTGGCTCATAGCATTTGGAAAGAAGTTAAACGACTTTGGTTTATAACATTTGAGCACACATTTCCTAACGTGAAACCCCCAGGAACATTCTCTAGTGCTGTCCCTGCTTGTGATTTAGTGACAAGGTTCTAATGCCAATATTGGTTAAACCTCTTGGCCTGTAAGCCTTGTAGTAGTAATGAATTTCCACTTTCACCAAGGTATTGTATTGTAATTGTGTGTAGTTATTGTAAAATTTTAGATTGAAGTATAAAAAGCACATTTATTTCAGTTTCAAACAACAACTTCACATAGTAGAAAAAACACTAGTGTGGTTCGAATTTCGTTGTTTTTGTCCTCGCCATGTAAGCCCTGAAAGGGGATTGTAGAGTGGTTCGAGATAGAGAATGGTCGAGTTATCTAGGGTAGTACTTTATGCAGTGGCGGTTCTACAGGGGGACCAGAAGGGGTCACGGCCCCCCAGAAATTTTCTTGGTCCCTTCGTTGGCCCCCCTTTTCTAGAAAAGTATAAAATTTTGAATTTTTAATATATGGTTTACTGCAAATACTTACAAATTAGGAAGATGTACAAGGAGTGGACATGATGCTTCTAGACTGTTAATGCACTTTAACTTGTACAAAACGCCTCTCTAGCTTTCTTTGTCTTTTGGCTTTGCATGTAAGGAACAACATATTGTAAATTTCTAAATATTAATGCAGATCTTGCATTTGTAGTTTCCGTTATGTTATCATCCTGTACACTTCTCTGTTATTTTGCCTGCTCTCCTTCATTTTTGTTCTTTCATTTACATAGCTTATTAGTGTATAAAGGACCAATCTCTGTGCTCAAAAAGGGCGTTTTCTTAGTGTTAGTATTGGGGGAAGTTCAAGGGGATGTAGCATAAGTTCGACCTGGCAAATGTACAAACTATTAGGGGTTCGAAGTTTACAACTACAATTTATCAAGCCAGATACAATTCAATAAAAACTTCCATTTACAGTAGTTGATTTTGTCACTTTGCCAAACGCTGATTCGGTTATATCAATGATATGCCAGAATAGGATGTGAGGAAAAATATCTCTCTAAATCTAGTTCTTTCATTCTTATTCAACAGATGCTACTTCATTCAGTTAGCGACAGTCCTCTACAAATGCGGTCTAGAAGCATTGCGAGAACTCTTTCAACGGATACACCCATCTTGGAACAATGAACCAGAAGATATAAGAACATTTGAAAGAGGGGAGTTACGATTAGACGAATACGAAAGATCGACTTTTGAGACAGGAAATATTGATAAATGGGATATAGCTTTGATGAGCAAAGTACTTCTTTGCAGCAAAGTTACAAAGCAAACACTTGAACAGGAACAGGGTTATCAAGGCTATAAAGATGCAATCACAAGCATAAAAGAGATCAAAAATAAGATGCTTTCTCATAACAACAGCGTGTCCATAAAAAAACATGCTTATGAAACATCAATTGAATCCCTCCGGAGAGATTTGCTAGCGCTTGGTTTTAATGGACAACTATTTGAAGATACTTTGAAAGGTATGTTTTCCCGCTTCTTATATCTCTGTAGGTTGAAAGGTATGATAAGGAAACTTTATAAAGCAATGTATCATTTAAAAAAGGGATATGGAACAATTACGCAATAGAATAGGTGTATGCATTAGAGGCTGTTTATGTGAGAATTTTCATCCCACAGTATGTTGTCCTTGTTCGGAAAACATTGCTCATATTTCCCCAAGATTATCGATTTAATTTGGGTGTCTTGAAGAATCGAGAGTTGATTGAATTATTCCGCGCGTTGAATTGTCTGAAGTATATATCGATAAAGAAAAACGAATTACAGCAACGACATACACACAATAAGTCCAAGAGCCCTCAACTCAAATGCTTCCTCGAAGCGTAATGTTCAATGTCAATGTTCTTCTCTCAGAAAATGTCTCTTCCCTCCTCGTGTTCTCGAAGCTCTTCGTTCTCAATTATGTTCTCAATAACTCGTCTTGTCGTAGCTACTGTCTCTTCTATGCGCATGCTCCATGTCACATGATATAGGAATTGAATTGAATTCATGACAGTCCTGACATAAAGAACCTCTAATGCATACACCTATTCTATTGTGCAATTGTTCTATATCCCTATTTTAAATTAGACAATTGCTTTACAAAGTTTACAAACTGCTTCACGGTCGGCTTATCGGCGACTAATCCAGTGCCCCTGTAAATACTCGGTACTTTCTTATTAAATGGATGGCTAACGGTGGTAGCTAGACACCGTACAGGACAAAAAACAATGCAGCAAAGCAGGGATGTACTTCTTAGAGGGCGCAGTCCCCCTTGTTATAGCTGTGAAAGACTTTGGGGGGCTGAGCCCCCTTTTGAGTTCTAAGCTATTGATGGTTTTTGTAAAGTTCTCTACTTTGCTCAAGGTTTGTAAACTAATTTCAGTTTTCGTTCACATTAAAATATAATGCTATAACCTGGCACGAATTTGGTGTTCAGTGGACTATCGAGGAGTGGATTGGAGTTATTTCGCGCAATTTTAAAGGAGCGTGGCTCCAAAATTCTGTTTTGGGCCCGCTTGTTAAAAATTTAGCACCACACCCCTTTAAAACCTGCCTTAGCCGCAACCTCTATAGGAACGGCCACTTGTCCATAGAACGGCCACCTGTCATCAATAGCCAGATCCTACAATTTGCATAGCGATTTACTCTTATACAATGGTCACTTCTCCAACGTAGTCAGGCTCACTTCACAAGGACCAGGTTAATATTTTCCCTGTGTATAACGGTCAATTATTTTATTGAATTTACCAAAGGCACTTAAATAAATAATTCAATCGATTCAACTTCAGAATGCGTCTGAAGTAAACCAGGCATCACTTGCTAAGAAAATGTGAGACACAAGAATTTCTGACAAAATGGAAGAATGGTTCAAAATATCTGTTTCGAACACACTTCGAGAACTATTTTACACAAAAAATTAACAGATTGTTATTACATCTAGTTTACCCTCAAGAGTGCCTTGCTTGACCAGAGCAGGGCCAAATTGCATAGAGTTAATAGAACTAGAGCGATGGCGGGCTAATCCCATTGTATACAAAACAGTGGCCTGACATGCAAATCCTTAATGGTGCCCTGATGTATTATAGTTAGGCAGAAAGTTGGTGTACACTAGAAGCAAACAGGAAATAAATCATGTTTCCGCTGCTTATTTCACGGATATAATACATTATGGCTTTGGAGAGCGCTGACTGGCTAATCCCATTGTACACAAAACGGTGGCCTGGCATGCAAATCCATAATGGCGCCCTAGTAAGGCAGAAAGTTAGTGTACACTAGACGCAAAAAGGAAATAAATCATGTTTCCGCTGCTTATTTCACGGATATTGTAATACATTATGGCTTTGGAGAGAAACTAAGAGTTTTCCATGCTTCTTTGGAGAAACTTTTGCGTTTATTAGCCGTGGACTTAACCGTGGTGGCTCAAATATCGAACATTGTTGCTGCGTTGCTGTGGATACTTTATTACGTTTCCTCAAATGCTGACGGTATTTACGCTCTATACTTCAAACAAACAATAATGAAGGTTAAGGAGTATGGCTAAGATTCATTTAGTAGCAAATACTTTTCAAATTAAAGAGCTTTTCAAAGTAGCAGCTAACTATGCTGTCTCAGGAATGAGTTTAAGGCCTGCAAGAGCTAAAAGTGTCTGTTTTATTTATCGGTCTATGTGCGATAGAGATAATAAAAAACGTAAAGACATCTTCTGTCAATATTGTATATTATACAATAAAATTTGGTTTGTGAGTATCTGTCTCCTAGAAGGTGTACTTTGTATTCTAACGTGGTCAGTGTAAATTCTGCCGAGCCTGTGAGAAATGATTGTTAATACAATTCTGCAACACACTTTACCAAAATTGTTACATGGCCATCTCGTAGACTTGAAACAAGAATATGGCTTTCAATGGAGCGTTGTGCCAGTAAAAGAATGAAGATTCTTTGTTTCAAAGAGAGCTTTCACTAGAATTGGAATAGTAATGCAGAAGTTAAATGATGTGAAGTTTATCAACTGGTTGATAGAGTGATGCAACAGATTATGAACATTTAAGTTTCTTTTTATGAATGTGAGATCAAGCTATTTGTGCACAACAGATCATTACTCTTCAAGATGGCATTTGAATCCAAAATAGCTTTCAAGTCATCATTAACAGAAAAGGAAGAATTCAGAGGAGAATGGATATTCTCTATAATGCAGTTTACATTGTTTTGATATCTCTATGCCCTTATTCTGGGACAATGCTCTAAAAATCCACTTAAGCTGCCAAGGATTGGGAGTAGTATTCTAGCTATTATCTCTTTGAATCTTGCTGTAAGCCATTTCCAGAGGCCTTCAAGAAATGTGTATGTAAAAGCATACTCAAAAGCAGACTTACTTTTGGACAATAACCTTTCTGTGACAGCAAATATGGGCTGTTCTGATGCACCAAAGCCAATAGTAAATATTTTCCTGAGACCATCAATAATTTTCTTTCCAACAGTATTTATAAGTTATATATATTTTCTATATAACATGATAAGTTCAGTTATTGGCTGACTTTCCCTAGACTGTTACTTCAGCACCCAAGACAATTGATTGCTGTGGCTAATGAGAAACAAAAAGTTTGAGCAGCCAAGTGAAAGCACTTTGTGAAGTGGCCTCCTAGCATGATGTCTTGAACTTGTATCTTAAAGTTCTCTAAATCTCATAAAGTTTTGTAGTACATTGCCACAGAGATGTGCCTAGATACTTTCCTTACATTCTGGGGGCATTATATCCTTCCATTTGCATATCACTGGATCAAAAAATCAAAAGGCAAAGTCCTTTCCCGCGCCCAATGGCGCATAGGGCGGCGCCTATCTCCGTTTCTATAGCCCTAGGCCACGCGTCTGCGAATGCAGTGAAAGCTACAGCGGGGGGCTGGTCCACTGGTAGCTCCGCGAGTTTAACTTTCCCACTCCATTCTCACATGTCGAGCGTCAGACGAGAAGGCAGTGAGTACCATTTTTTAAGTCTTTGGTATGACTCGGCCGGGGCTCGAACCCACGACCTACCGGTTGTGAGGCAGACGCTCCACCACTGAGCCATCACTCCTGTTTGAGCCATCACTCCTGTTAACTGGATAGCCATTAATTTCAACTGCTTCATTAATGTGATTTAAAAAATAGCCATATCCTCAAAAGCATTCCTAGCTAACTTTATCCAGGCAGATATGAAGGATTTGATACTCTCTAAATATAAAGAAATCACATACCATATGATAGCCCTCCTTCTATACGTTCTGAATATGCAAGAAAATTCCAGGTTTTCCTTAGGGGAGAGATGTTACAACAGAAAAACAACTCACTAAAATCCTTGCATTGGCCTTCTATGTACATACCTTTGTCATCAAATAATCACCCAGTAATCCTCAATATAACCGAACAATAAAGCTCTATCAACTTATTCTCCCTCTACCTTGATTTCGTCAACCTTGTATGAGTTAGGCACTTACTGGTGCAATGAGACAAAAATATGAATTTCAGCTGTTCCTGGTTTTTCGGCTATCTACGTGTATAATTGTACGCAGCGCAAGAGGTTGATACTACGGAAATAACTATCTATTTCCAATGTACATTCCCATTAATCATATTTCAAACGTTTGTTAAACTTTTGCAATGCGAATGTAGTTTCCGTGTGATCTTTTGCCTAACTACGCTACCATTTTGAATTTACATTGTTGACCGCTATCACGTGATGTAGTGAGCTCTCTAGTCCTATTATCTCTATGGCCAATTGGCTTAATATACAAATATCGATCTCTAAACAATCCAAATACTCATTCCGAATGATTGACTGCAGGCCTTCTTGTGATTGCTGTTGGAAGTGATTTGTTACGATACATTGTTATGTAAATGAACTAGGTTTTCTATTGTTCACTTTTGGGATTACCCTTTGTTGTTGTGTTGCTTTTGCCACGTTTTAACTTTGCTTAGTCAATATGTTATCGCTGTGTTTACTTTAGGCCAGATTTACTTTAATATTCGTTAGTTTTTTTATATTTAATCAATAATGACCAATCATTTCTATGCTTTGAAGTTTGTTTCGTTTAAAGACTGTTGCTACTAGTATACACGTAGAAAGCCAGAAATTTCTCACACAGCTACAACACGTGCCATATATAGCATTTTATGAAAACCGCAACACAAAACTGCAAAAACCGAAAATTTGAAAACCGCAGTTGGTGTTCAACTCCGTATCCTGTGTTGCCTGGCCTGTTGCTTATTGTCCTGTATTTGTTCCTTACTGCAAAAATTTGGACACCTATATGCTAGAAGGACCACGTGTGACCCCAAGAATGGGCGTACTTGTACAATTTTTATACATAATGATCTTACTTATAGTGAGGGGGGCACAAAATATTTTCCCTCTGCATGGAGGCTTTGCAAAAAATAATGCATAAGCACTGTATTACATTAACAAAGGAACTAACAAAATGTTTCAAAAATTGCAAATTCTGAAACGCGTGACAAGATTACCAAAATTGACAAACAAACGAGCATGAAAGTACTACAAACTTGGTAATGGAGAACATTTTCAAGTTAGAAATACCCTAAAAAGTCATAAAAATTTTGCCCGTAATCCTAAAAAAGCCTTAAATTTTGGCAAAACTATGTCCTAAATTCCTAACTAAAAAACGAAAATGAATACTGGGAGACCTTTAAATAGCAACCCGGGCTAGACAATGGTTTTGCGGAGCATTTAATTTTCCTATTTTGTTAGTAGTTTGATCAAAAGTTGTCTTGTAGAAACACTTTTTTCAATTGAGTACTTGGAGTTCAGCTTGCCATGCTCTTTAAATGTTTCGTAATTTTTGCCTAATTTCAACCTCATGTTTCTTACAGACATGCTTCTTATAAACAACATGCATTGAAAGGGAGTTTGAATTGACTGCTCCATGCGATTTCTGACTTTGCTTCAATATTCACAATAAGAATCCACTCGATATCTTCCAGAACAATAAAACATAAAACTTTGAATCAGTAAATAACAAATGAATATTCTAGCATCTATTTGTGCTGTGGCTACATAAGCCCTTAGTGCTATATCCTCCAAAGAATTCATAAAAGGAGGTTACTGGGTAGCATTGAGAAATTAATTGATGGGTTTAAAAATACTGAGAAAATTTCTACCATATTTACCATAAGGTCACATCTGTGCTGTTCGGGACAGAGGTGATGTCTAGGGGGGGTCATGGGGTGGAGCCCCCTTGTTAAAAGTTCTGCTCATTTAAGGGGCTCAGCCCCCTAACACTCTTGCATTGGCTTGGCTTTTCAGAGTTTATTGGCCTTGCTTCCAAAATGCTATGATCAATTGTGCACCGCTATATGGTTATTGAGGCATTTCTTATTATTGACTATACTATATCAGTTTTAAACTAAATTATCATGTTTCCATCTTTGAAAACATGGGCGTGGTTGTAGCTGGGCTACACCCAAACTATGGGCGTGGTTGTGCCTAGAGCCCCCCTTGTAAAAGTTTTTAGAAATCACCTCTGGCTCGGGATTGATCTTTTCCTCCTCACAAATCAGTACCACATGTTGTTCATGCAAAGTTGCCCACTACAACGAAAGATCGTTGTCCAATAACATTAAAGGCATTTTTCAAATTTTCAATTTTGAATCAGTAAATAACAAATATGGACAGCATTTTTAATGAAAGTTTCATTCATATCATAGTTCTACCAAATCTTGTGTGTATCATGAGAGTTTTGTTAATGCACCTTAGTAAAGGGAAATTTAATAATTTGGTTATAGCCATAAGTGAGGACACTGCAGCAATTGCATCACATAGGAGCATGGCTACTGCTGGAATCCCAGGAGCAGTTTCTACTATTCAAGTTCGTAAGTTTACATGTAAGTATATGATGTTAGTGTGCGTGTGTTCGCAAATGTATTGCTCTCACATAAGATTTGGGACTGAGCCAGTATTTGTCAACTGCACTTGTGCGGATTTCTTCTTGATATCTTTCACACAAGCAAGGTTGGAAGTGAAGATGTTGACAGAGCATTATTCAAACTTTGAGGTCACAACTGTTCAATCACTGGATTGTGAGGTTCGTTATAAGAAACTAATGATGCTCAGTACTTTCAAATTGTTACTATTATTTGCTTGAGAGGTATGCTTGAGAATATCAGTTTATATGTGCAGAAAAAATTATCAAGCAAAAAAAAGTAAGGCACTATGACCGACATCTGTAAATTTTCATTCAAAGACTAGCTGTATTGCTTATGTTTGTGTTGTGTTTGTAATGCAAGAACAAATTACTGCTGAAAATTGTTTTTCTTTATTTAAAGCTGTTGGGCAACTTGCGATTATGTAGGTAATGACTATAGTATAAAGATTTATTTATAGCAGAGGAAATCCAGACGCTTTTGGAAATCTCATATTAATCGAACTTTTCTATTTCAAACATTTTCATAAACGGCCATAGAGTTGTATGAAAATCTTAAGATTAAAATTTCCTATGTGGATTTAATCCTGAGGATTCTTTTGATTATAGCCCAAGGTGAGGCTCCCACAGTCAACATAACTGGTGGTGTGACTTTATTTGGAGATACAACAGTAAATTATATTCAAGCTGGTAAGTCAACATTGCTGATTATTTCCCTTCCACTGTGATGTAATTTTAACGGTCTGAAATTCTGAAACTCTTACCTTTACCCCATATCTACCACGCAAAAGCGATTTCATACAGACGGTGAAATGCCTGAACATTAACCGTTCAGCATTTGTGCAATAAGGCTTTCTTAGTATCAGATTACTACAATAAGCAGAACAGAGATGCCTAGAAGCTGCTATTATATCTATCTTAGTCTAATATGAAGAAGAACGGTGCCCTCTCTACAAAAAGATCAAGAATATGCACAACTTTTCTGCTTTATTTGGAATGGGCATGTTTGTGCATTGAAGAGAGCGTGACTTACTGAACTTTCTAGAAACAAGCCAATAAACAATAAGAATAGAAGAGATCTTTAGATAGTGCAAATATGGCACATGTTATCTAAGCCATCCAGGTGGTGTACTTTCTCCTGAATTTTTAAATACAATTTTCCCCCTTAATTCCGTCACTTGGTATATTCCGTATCAGGATTTCGTAGGAAAGAGTGTTATCTCACGTGCACACCCTGGCACACGCCTGCAACTTTGTTAGGTTTGCAAAATATCGATTCCGTTGAAGCGGCAAATTTTCGTTGCTAGTTCTGTGGGTCTTTTTCATGAATATGATCCAAAGCCACTTTGAACATGCTCATTTTTCCATTTGTGATAATGATATGTCTGCCCCCTGTTTTATACATTCAATAGCAAAATGTATGAAACCAAAAATAGTTGCAGGCAAAGATCATGCAGTACGCAGTTAGCTCATATTGTAATAACTTCAGAGTTAGGCCAAGTTAGGAATTCATACATCCTACTATGGGGGAGGACCAGAGGTGTAGAGCTGGGGAGCTCAGTCCCCAACGTTATTCCAAACAAACACTGATTCAGAGCAAAAAATGACAAGGTTACGAGATTCTCGTTCATGTTCCTAGAATAATCAACATCACCACGACACTTTCTATAGAAAAGTTCTTCTAACGGCGTCCTTTATGTTCAACTTTATCATAATATTATACCATCTTTCCAAAGAAGGTACTTTTCAACCTTCTTCAGGGCGTTAAAATTGTGTGAAGCCCTCCCTTTCCCAACAGATAAAACCGCTCAATGTGCAGGGCAATTGAATCTCTTCGCAGGGTTATAATGCCTTTCCCACATATGAATTTCAGTGCTCATTTTGGCGTAGACTATCTTTCTTTCGACGCACTAGCGTGAGAGAGTTTCTAGCGTTGGATTATACAAGAGCAAAAGCAAGGGCCATCGTAACTTCTTTGTATTTTGTTTTGAAGTTTTAGAGGATTAGTTTTCGCTCTGGGAAAAGATATCAATGGTGATAGCATCTTTCATATCATGTCCCAAAAGGCGTTTTCTGACGTTCTAGAGGACGTAGCTCTGAAAAACTTTTCTGGGTGCAAGTCCCCAGACCACCCATCATTCTCCCCCTCATCATCTCCGCCGTGAATTGCACTTAGCATAAATGCAACTTGATATCATCAATCAATTGAAAAAATTCTTCATAGTTGACAAAGACGATGTTTTATATACGGTTTACTATATAATAATTAACTATATAATACTGTATTAAAATAAAGCTCTCACATTAAGTACCAAATGCCAAGTTTATAGGGCATGTGTCCTCAGCACCTTACTGTATGGAAGGGAGACTTGGAGACATACAGCTATCAAGAGCGCAGACTCAATACATTTCACATACGCTGCCTAAAACGCATCCTCAACATCACTTGGCAAGACCATGCCCCCCATCACGACATCCTGAAGCGCACAAGTATCCCCAGCATGTACTCATTACTCCGTCAACGTCGCCTGCGCTGGCTAGGTCATGTATGTCGCATGAAGGACGGGAGACTGCCTAAGGATTACTCTATGGACAACTTGCTCTTGGCACCCGGCGTGTGGGACGTCCATCCTTGCGTTTCAAGGATGTCTGCATGAGAGACATGAAGGCATGTGACCTCCCTGTTCACTCCTGGGAGACCTTGGCAAAAGATCGTGACGGCTGGAGGGAGCAAGTGTGGAAGGGGAAAATTTGTCTAGAGCAGAAAAGGAGCAAATTGGCTGCCGAAAAGAGGGCCCGTATGAAACAGGCTGCCGAGGAACAACAATCTCCCACCTCAGAATACAGATGCTTCAGATGCCACAAAGTTTGCCGCTCCCGCATTGGACTATACAGTCACCAGAGGAGCTGCCGATGACCCGATCTTATATTAAGGCCTACACAATCTAGGGTGCAAATTCATGGTCTCCCGAGACTAACGATGCCGATGATGATGACTACTGCTGGAATAGTGTTCTTTTCAATCTATTATCAAAGTATAGATGTAACTATCGCAGGGCAATATCCAGTGTTTAAATTAAAGTATAGATGTTACGCCCCTGACCTTCTTTTATGTAAGTTTCAAACTGGGAGCTAGCCTCATTTTAGTTTGAATGATAATGCCCATTGTCAAGTAGCCTTGTTTTGGAATACAATACATAGCCTCGTTTTGAAATTCATGAATTAATGCATGAGCCCCCCTAGTTACTAATCCAGCTCTACAGCACTGGGGAGGACTGAGTCACACAAGAGCTCTTTTGACTTCGACTAGGGGGCTGATCCCCTCCATGGCAACCATGAATTTAATCAACGTTAAAGAATTCATAACATACACTGGAAAATTAGAAAAATTTTAGGAAAGGGGCTAGCCCCCCAAGCCCCTCCACAGTGTCACTGCCATCACTCTCTCGGAAGTTCGTAACGGCTTTTTACGATAAATGAAAGCACTACACACCATCACACGCCTGGATGGTGATAGCTAGGTACGCCTATTATAATCTTACCACAAAAGCTTGCATATCAACCTTACTTTTGAATGAAATGTCATTTCAGTCAGAGGAGATAAGGTTTAGAGACCGCATTCTCATGCACTGTATGCCCTTAATCAATTGTAATAGCTGTGTTTAGAGTCTCCCCTAGGACCCCAAACTTATCGATGCACACTTTGCTATGTGGAAGCCAAATTAGGAAGGCAAATACTTAGTGGCCCATGAATAAAATCAATGCAATTTGAGAATGATTAAGATTCCTTGTCTAAAGCAAAAGTGAGTCTTCCATGTTTACAAAAGGAAGAATTAAAATGTAAGTATTATACTTTAGCATAGTTACAACAATATATTAACATAGTTCAAGGTGCCTAGGAATTTGAATAATCTGTAGTCAATTGCAAAGGAAAGTACCCATATAGGTGTCAAGCGACCATACAGTCAACTCTTTTATAACGAATACCTGTAAAATGGGCAACTCGTAAAGACAGACAATTTTTGGAAGTCCCTGCCAAGTCCATTATGAAATGCTATATATTCGTGTTGTATAAGACGAACACCTCTTGAAATGTACAGTGGACACTATTTCTTTGTCCCAAATGCATAAAACACCTTATTGAAGCGGACACTAATAAAATAGCAGTTGCTTGAAAACTACAAGTTGAGGAACGAACAAAAAGGAGTTACAATACATTCTGTACATTGAACGTCATGTCTTATGCCTCTAGTAGCTTTCGTTTTCGAAATTTTCATTCTCAGTTGATGGCAAGCAAATTTTACACAACTTTGTTTTCTTTTTTAAATCTTTTGCAGAAGCCAGTCCTCAGTGCCACCTTCTACTATAGATTCACATGTAATTTCCAGCTCGTAACCACTCCCTCTGGTTACTTTTTCGCCAGTTGCTCGAGAAGCAATGGAATTGCTCTTTAGTTTCAGAAAAATTATCGCCCATACACTGATATTTGTGGAATATGCCCAACTGTTTCTTCTTCACGTATCACAAAGATGGCGTTTGTACCTTCCAGATTGTCAGCTTCTTGGATGCATTGAAGGGCTTGATCAATTGCTGGTCCTCATGTCTTTAGATGCATGAACAATACGAACATAGGATAGCGCAGCAGCAGATTTCTTGTTCGTGCTAAAAACTTTCATAGAGTGCACTGCTCTCCAGGATCTGTTCACTTTTACTCAACCCATACTTGATAATTGATAGCAAACTATTTTTATGAGTTGCAAATACTTCTTCAAGCATCTAAATACATGTTGTCTGTGAAAACCACTCTATCTGAACTCAGTTTGTCCCGATGGCGAGGGTGAGACTTTCTTAAGATTGCCTTACCTTGTAATTAGCATAAAGTGGCTAAAGCAGGTTACCACTAGTGGTCACAGAGAATATGCTATCTTTGCTACCAACTTAACGTGTACAAAAGATGAGGTAATATCGAGTTTTGATACGTAAAACACAAAACTTTGGAACTGGACCGCTTTCATTTCCGTTTTTCTCTACTGAAGTGGTGACAATGTTTTTGACATTTGAACTCCTCCACACTCGGAAACAGCAATTTCTGTAAAGTGGACACCTCGTTAAAGCAGACACTTACTCGAAGTTCCACGGGTATACACGAAAAGGTACAACTCAGGGTGAAAATGCTTTTTCACCATGTAGACATTATACATATATTTTTGGTTTTCTAGATAATTGGGTTAGTCAATGCAACACTTTTGTCATACTTAGAACTTGATGAAAGCAGAAAAACTTTCATCTCCTAAAATAGGTTATATTTTGCATTTCTTTTTATGTAAAGGTTCAATTATTTTTTGATATAGTTGCAAAATATTGGCTACTCTTTGACCAAAATGTTGAACGGAAAAATTGCATTTTTCCACATATGGGCGCTTCATACCTGCAACATATTTATCATACTTTCAGAAAAATTTGCAGTTGTTTTGGTCAATGTAACTATTTTTTATTTCTCTGAGTTACGTCAGTTACCACATCAAACCTGCAACCAACAATACAGTATATACCTTAGGTTTAAAACAATGGCATTTGTTCAAGGCTCTAAGCACACTTTTTAATCACTGAAAACATTGAGTTTCTCCACAAATAACTTTTCTTGCAAAATGAACACAACCCATGTAATTGTTTCGTCAGCTACCATTGGAATTGTCTTGTAGTGACTATTAATATACCTAGATCTAGATGTTGTGATGTGCTAGTGCTGTACATTTCTTTTTAAATACATCTCTTTTTTCTAGAAAGCAACACATGTGAAGTTAATGATAGGTGTACTTTATTCTGTTTGTTGCAAAAAGTTTTGCTATATATAAGCTACCATGTATATTACTTTGCATTATAAGAAAACACAAAACATATATAAATTGCATTGCACTTTCCTCACCAAGTGTCATGGTGTGGGTCTAGCATAGTCCACGGTAGTTTTACCGTTGTTCAATAACTTTGCCATTTAATCCGACTAAGTTCAGAAACGGGATCAGTATCGCATTTAATAATATCATTAGTAGTAGTGGGGCCTCTAGGTGCCCACTTTATCGGCTATCGACATGATGCAATGCTGATAACTTTCTCTACGGCAAGGTTTCTCAAATTGTGGAACGTGCCCCTCAAGAAGGTGCGATATGTTGCTAGAAGGGGCGTACACGACCCTGGAAAACAGCTATACATATACAAGCCTTATTTATAGCGATTGGGGGCGCGAAATATTATCCCTTTTTATTGGGGCCTTGCAAAAATAATTACATTCTGCAATCCTTACTTTCTCTATTCGTTTCAAGTCTTACGCACTCCAATATATTGAAGCGATTTGCATTAAGATTAAAGATAGGTATGGTCAATTGGGCGTGGTATTTTTTGCAATTGAAGTTTTGCCAATGTCAGAAATTCCTCTGGATCCGCACCTCGCTGAACTTTTTGTGATTTCGTAGTAGGGACAACGTGTCCTGTTGTGGGCGTGTTCTCTCTCAGCTTTGAATCGATCTTCGCTATCACTACTCTATGGCGTGACGCAAATTTCCCGTTCTCTACCACAGAATTCTCAATATCATCCTCTTTGGTTAATTCTAATATTTCAGGATCTAGCTGCTTCAGTTCTATCAGTGAATCTTTTAAATAATGGCTATTTGCTGCAAGTTCATCTCTCAAATTCGATGCGTAATTCGCTAGCTTCTCAGTTGTCTCAGTCGCGACTCTCTCTCAAGCTCCGCGCGGAGTCCATTACGAATTGAAGTTTTCCTTTTCAACGCTGCCTTCTCTTCTTGGCTATATCTCCTCTTTTGTAATTGTATCTAATTCTCCCAGGTCACGGCACCATGTTCTGAAAGCATTGTTCATACTTCCCCAAGACTATCGATTTAATTTGGGTTTCTTGAAGAATCGAGAGGTGATTGAATTATTCTGCGCGTTGAATTGTCTGAAGTGTATATCGATAAAGAAAAACAAATCACAGCAACAACATAAACATAATAAGTCCAAGTGTTCTCAGCTCAAATGATTCCTCGAAGTGTAATGTTCAATGTCAATGCTCTTCTCTCAGAAAATGTCTCTTCCCTCCTCGTGTTCTCGGAGCTCTTCATTCTCAATTATATTCTCAATAACTCATTTTCTCTTAACTACTGTCTCATCCATGCGCATGCTCCATGTCACATGATATAGGAATTAAATTCAGTTCATAACAGTCCTGACATAAAGAACCTCTAATACATACACCTATTCTATTGCGCAATTGTTCTATATCCCTATTTCAATTGATAAAATTGCATTATGAAGTTTACAAACTGCTTCATGGTCGGCTTATCGGCAACTAATCCAGTACCACTGTAAGTACTCGGTACTTTCTTATTAAGTGGATGGTTAACGGTGGTAGCTAGACACCATGCTGGACAAAAAATGCAGTAAAAGGAGGGATGTAGTTCTTGGAGGGCGCAGTCCCCCTTGCTATATCTGTGAAAGACTTTGGGGGGGGGGCTGAGCCCCCATTTGAACTCTAAGCTATTGATAGCTTTTGTAAAGTTCTCTACTTTGCTCAAGGTTTGCAAACTAATTTCAGTTTTCGTTTACATTACAATATAATGCTATAACCTGGCACGAATTTGGTGTTCATTGGAATATCGAGGAGTGGATTGGAGTTATTTCGCGCAATTTTCTGCTTTGGGGCCCGCTTGTTAAAAATTTAGCACCACACCCCTTTAATACCTGCCTTAGCCGCAACCTCTATAGGAACGGCCACTTGTCCATAGAACGGCCACCTGTCATCAATAGCCAGCTCCTACAATTTGTATAGAAATTTACTTTTATACAACGGTCACCTCTCCAATGTAGTCAGCCTCACTTCACAAGACCAGGTTAACATTTTCACTTCACAAGGACCAGGTTAACATTTTCCCTGCGAATAACGGTCAATTATTTTATTGAATTTACCAAAGGCACTTAAATAAATAACAATTGAATCCATGCAACTTCAGAATGCATCTGAAGTAAACCAGGCATCAATTGTTCAGAAAATGTGAGACACATTCTGACAAAATGGAAGAATGGTTCAAAAGATCTTTTCCGAACATACATAGAGAACCATTTTATACAAAAAAATTAGCAAGCGGTGGGCCCTAGTAGAAATAGAGGGTTTAAAAAATTTTCAAAAACAAGAAATGATATGTTCTTTCGTGCTATTGTAGTTGTTTGTTGTTTGTTTTGAATTTTTTTATTTGTGTACAGCACCAATAACTTGTTATATCTCTGTATTCTACAATTTTTTCTATATCTTCCAGTCTAGATGACATGTTAGGTTCTAAACTATCATTCTTCTGTAGGTGCTGACCTTTCCAAAGGAAATGTGTATTATCAAATGTGTCTTGAAGAGCTGAGGAGCATACCCGAATGGCAGAGGGATGGTTCCAGAGAAATCTTGGCTAATCAGGATGTTATGAAGGGTGATGTTTCTGAAATCAAGAAAGGCGTTTCCGAAATTGCTTCTGATTTGTCTGAAATCAAGAAGCACCGCTTAAGTCAAAGCGAGGTTAGGCAGACTTTGAAATCCGAACCAGGTTGGGAAGAATGGATGAATGTGAAAACTAAGTTGGGGCATTTTGGGGGTAATCATTACATATTGATAGTTGACAGGTTTGATGAAGTGAATTCAGAGGATATCAAAGCCTTAGCGAATGTTCCATGGAAGCTCGTTATTGATTTAGATCCAAACTCCGAAATTGATGGGTTTCTTTCAAACTTCAACCCTAGTGAAACAAAAGGAGGTGTTGTTGTAACGTTTACACCTAGTCAACTCCAAGATGCTCATGTAGATGGTATGATTGATCCACAAAGAATGCAATGGCTTTTTGCAAATGGTCGGAACAGTAGAACCCAACTTCAAATTGGTAATCAAGACGAGAGTGAAGACAAACCCAAAGACAATAGTAACGAATGGATAAAGACCTATAAAAAGCTTGTACAAGAACTTATCCGCGCTTGTTGTCAAAAACTAAAATCTATGAAACCTGTGTGGTGCATTGTCTTGGGCATTACACGCGATGTCAGCATCAAAATAGCGAAAGAGATTTTAAAAGAAATCTACTCTCAATTTAGCTCAAAATTTTCTACCAAATTCCTGTCTTTTGTACCCAAACCTGATGTAAGGAAGTTTGACAATGGAGAAATTTCGAGTTTGCCCCCGAGTCTCTTCTTAAGAGGCCTTAGAAGTCTATTTGGCATCTCTGAAGTTACGTACCCGCTGCCTTCTAGTCAAAAAGGTCTTAAAATCGACTTAAATCAAAGGCAATATAATTTTTTAAGTGAATACTTAGAAGTGCTGTATATTGGGTGTGAAGAAATACCAAGTGAAGAAACAGATAAGAAGAATGCATTTATTATGCACCATTTGGAGAAATTTCTATGTGGAAAAGCAATTTCTTTTGCAAGTTTGTGTTATCGGCATGACGCTGCAAGAAATTTAACAAAAGAAATATATGACAGAATTGTAGAAATGCTCTACAAAATCCCAAAGCCACGGATAGTTCAAGTTACACACGCTCCAGGAAGTGGAGGTACAACCATTGCGAGAAGGGTGCTTTGGGATTTACATGATACGCATCCTTGTGCAATTGTAAAACTTGATCATGTGACAGAATCTTTTGGGCAAAACTCTGAGGGTGAAAAGTATTTAAATAACCTTTGTGAGCGCATTCTTCATCTAGAAGACAAATGTAACAGAACTCCAGTAATTTTGATTGATGGTAACT